>JADLZK010010959.1:0-105525 GCA_015847255.1 Hyparrhenia diplandra | reverse complement strand
AGCACAACTCGGATGGGAGCGAGCATGGCTGCGTGACAAGTTTGTTTTAGCGCCAGTAAAGGTTTTTTCTCCTTTGGAATCAAGCCATTGGAATGCAATCCCAAAAGAATGTTTCCTATTCTTTCATATGAATGAAATGGGTGTAGATGAGAAAAAGAATTGAAAAAAAGCTGAACCATTAAAAAATCCTATGCCGACCCTCCATTACAAAAAGTCAATTAGATTTAGAAGGTGATAGATAGATATCGTGTACATCCTAAAGACGTGGCTCTACACAGCTGGCAATCCGCTAAAAACAATGTGTTTGTTGTCTTTGGTCTAAACCACAATGTCTCATGACAAAGTCACGTGTGTGACATTAATGGTGAATCTTATTGTTTTTGTGTGGTACAAAACCTTTGTAGTTGTTTTAAAAAAAAAAAACCATTGTGGAAAAGATGATGAATAACGGTGTTGTGGTGTATACAAATAGCGATTTTTAAGGCTATGTTTGGATGCCTCCAACTAAAGTTTAGCTAGCTAATTGCTAGATGCTTTTCAATAGCTGGGATGTCTTTTAGCTCATAATTAGCTTTGGGAGTTCGGATGCACCGTAGCTAAAAGTAGCCAACTAAATTTTAGTTGTGCATCCAAACATGGCCTAAGTTGGGTAGTTACTTATTTAGCGACAAATAATTTTAAGCTCCTTAAAACCAAAATCTTTTATGAGGAGTACATGGCCGAATGACGTTGTCGTGGTGTATACAAATAATAATAATACTGGTGTCGTCCGAATTTATTTGTGACGTGACTATATAATACTAGTTCTTAAACACACGCCGATACAAAATAAAGCCTTGATTTAGATTTAGAAGGTAGCTCGTCTATCGGTTTTACAGTTGTCCATGGTGGAACTAACTATAAAAACAAAAGAGTGTGGCGATTGATTCTCTCTCTCTGTACTTAAGTAGTTCTCCGTTTGCGTTACTGTTTGCGTTGCGTGTGGTCTAACTAAGGGCGTCCCCAACGGCTGACATCTCACTAGCTAGGAGGGTGAGTGAGCCAATGAGACAAGGAGAGAAGAAGAAAATTTACGACGCTAGCGAGAGCAGAAGCGCCTAGCTCGCACGTTTTCAGGCAAACCTATGTCTGTATCTCTCTTCTGTGCATGCCGCTCAGCTTAGTATTCTTATTTGTTTATTCTATCCCGTGTCCAGGTCAGCTGACGATTTGTTGAAAACCGTTGCGGACGCCCTAAACAGCACCTAAGGTGCAAACACGTGTGATAACTTTTAAAACTTTCGCCATGTATGATGCTATTGTCATCATTAACCTCATAAATTATTCATTCAGTTTTGATTTAGGTGATTTGGATTTAGAACTGTGATTCTGATTCCAGAAAATTCCAATCCAAAACCCCATTGTACGCGGACGCGCATTTCTACGAGGACTGACTGTACTCACGACTCATGCACCTCAGTTTACAAATTATTACAATCTACACGCAAATTTCCGAAAATTCCAATCCAAAAACCCCATTGTACGCGGACGCGCATCTAGCAAGTACCTAGCGCGTAGCACGGTGGATGCTCCCGCTCGAACCCAAAAAGGGCCCACGCGGCCACACGCCACATCGAAGTGTTTGAGACGTTTGCCCGGCGCATCCCCACGGCGGCACGGCCCAAACCAAACACCGACCCGAACCGCACGTCTCCTCCCCCCCCCGTCCCCAACACAACCCTCCCCCCCCTTGTCTTCCCCTCCCTCCTCTCCTCACGCCGACCACTCCCTTCCTCATCGCCGCCGCCGCTTACTCATCCCCACAACCGCATCGATCCATCGCTCGCGCTAGGTTTTCCGGCCGACCCCTCCTGGGGCTCCACCGGCCTGGCTCGATTCGTGCCGAGGGCGGCTGCTCCGAGCTCTTAGCCACCCGTCGCCGCTGTAGCCCGCTGCTGCGGGGTGCTCTGCCGTCGGCTGCCGCTGGTGTCGGGGACTAGGGTTTTGGGTCCGCCAGGCGGAGGAGGGTGCATTGGTTGGCGCGCGCATGGGGATGGTGCCCAACGGGCTCCTGCCCAGTGCGTCCGCCGGGGTGACGCGGCGGCTCGACCCCGAGCGCTGGGCGGTCGCGGAGGACCGCACGGCGGAGTTGATCGCGCGCATCCAGCCCAACGCCTACCCGAGGGGCGGAGGCTGGCCGTCTACCACTATGTGCAGCGGCTCATCATGAACTGCCTCTCCTGCCAGGTAGGGTACCTGCTTACCAAGTGGTCCGATTGCCCACCACAGGTAGCCGTGGAGATGAGCATCTGTCTGAAGTAGAACGCTCATAGATGGCGGCGAGGACTGCTATGTGGATGCCTATGCTTAGATGAGACTGCTACTTTAGAACTGGCTAGCGTAATAATCGATGTTTACTTTCTGTTTGTTATTCAAATGTTTGTCTGAGCAACCCAAGCTTATTCTGGAGAGAGAGTGCTTGTTGGAAATGGTGGCTTATGGTTCCAGAGGGCCTCTGGTCACTTAACACCAGTGCTTCGGATCTGATACTTGTTTAGAAGCATGAAGCTTTCATACGTTGGGGATGATTGGGAAAAAAGTAATCTGTGCATTGGGGAAGAGCATGAAGAGAGATCCTGGATAGTGTATAGTTGAACTGTATTCCTCTCTTTATGCACATTCCTGTGACATGAGGTTTATGAAAATCATGTTTACTAGTTATAGATCAATAGATATATGTGGCTGTATGAAAATCCTGGCTTGTCTGTTGAGATAAGCATTTGCTGTGCAGCCTAGGAGTAGGAGGTGCATTGGGATACCACTTTTTACCCCCTGTTCGGCTAGGGCGGCACCTAGGCTCGCTAAGCTCTAGGCGATGGCCCTCCGCCTCGCCTAGGGGGTAGGCTGGTACCTCTGCCCAGCTGTTGCTAATGAAAGGCGCCAGATCCATCATGGCAGGGACGCTGGCGGGGGGCGGCGCGGAGGTCGAGCGATGATGGGAGCATGAGGCGGGTGTCGGCGGGCGGGCGGGCGAGGCAGCGGACGGAGCTCCCGCGACTGCGAAAGAGGCCTGAATGGCGGGGTAGAGGAGGCGGCGACGCACGCTAGGCGGGGCGAAGGGGTGAATGAGGGGAGTTAAGGCATCGGGGAAGAGGGTAAGGTGGGAAGTGGGCTGTTGAATAGTTGGGCTGCTTTGATGGGCTTCCTTTTAGACTAAAGGCCCACTAGTCCCCTGTTTTTCTTTTGTTTTAAAGGTATATATGATGTATATGGAAGGTATATGTATGTAGATGGCACCACCTAGAAAACGCCTAGGGCCCTAGGCTCCGCTTACTCCCGACTAGGCTCTAGGCTGTAGGTCACTGCCTAGATTCCGCCCTAGCGCCCTAGCCGAACAGGGCTTTACCTAACTTCATGCTTCTTTGATGATTGTTTACTTTATATGCTTCACAGAGAATTGGTCTCTTCCTCTCTGCAGGTTTTACCTTTGGGTCGGTCCCTCTCAAGACTTACTTACCCGATGGTGACATTGATGTCACTGCATTTAGTAATAGTGAAGAACTAAAGGAGATTTGGGCAAATATTGTCCGGGATGCATTGGAGCGTGAAGAGAAGAATGAAAATGCTGAATTTCATGTAAAAAGAAGTCCAGTATATTCAGGCAGAGGTATTTTTCCTGTGATATCTCTTTTAGTTGCCGTATAAGCATCAGAGAAGCTCAATACAAGGTTATGGCTCTGCTAAATGTGTACCTATGACAGAGTTTAAATTAGCATCACTGGCTCATGGCTGCATTTACGCCTTTTATGATTGTGCCGGGTTATTAGCAGCAGTTGCTCATTGCATGCTGTGCCATATGAATCTGTACAGAACAGAAAGTAACAAAATATCTAAGTTAAACTTCAGTTTAGTGTGTGGCCGTCGGTCCTTTAATACAGTTCTTTGCAGAATGTAGTGTGGGAAAAATCACTATGCTAATATACTATTAAATTTTAGGAGGATTATGTTTTGGAGACTCTTCTAGCATCAGCCTTAGTTCTTAGTACAGAAATGCATCTGATATCCTTTTTTTTTTGAACTTTAAATACAGCAGGAGACCCCACTGTAAGATTTTTTTTTATTATTAAGAATCATCAACAAAAAGAAACAACACTACTGTACAAAGAGGGGGCTATCTCAGAGAACTGCACATGCTGTACAAGCACAGACAAGATTAACATCCTTTCTTCTTGCCCCCATCCCTTGTCTTTTTTGGGGAATATACCATGTTTAAGTATTTGCCACTTATGTATTTATTTTCCATACATTTGTGTCATTCTCGCATGTTTCATGTATCATGTACAGGTCAAGATTATAAAGTGTCTTGTGGAAAACATTGTTGTTGACATCTCATTTAATCAAGTTGGTGGACTATGCACACTATGTTTTCTTGAAGAGGTGTGTTCTTACTTTCCAAATCCAGCTTAATTGGTATATACAGAGCATTTGCTTGAAACTTTACCATTTATATCTTATAATCCTGTAAAAAATTATGCTGGCTTGGTTTGGCTGTTCAAATATGATTGATTTTCTGCTTCTATTTGCTTCTAATGATTCTGCATTTTAATAGATTGACAACTTGATCAGCCGAAACCATTTATTCAAGCGGAGTATCATATTGATAAAGGCATGGTGTTTCTACGAGAGTCGTATTCTGGGAGCTCACCATGGTCTTATATCTACTTACGCATTGGAGACACTTGTTCTGTACATATTTCATATATTCAACAACTCTTTCACTGGACCGCTTGAGGTGACTTTACTTTCTCATCTTTAATATGTATCCTGACATGAAACCAGTGCTTATTTTCCATTCGTGCATGTGCAGGTGTTGTACCGCTTCTTAGAATTTTTTCAGCAACTTTGATTGGGAGAAATTTTGTTTGAGCTTGTGGGGCCCAGTTCCTATTAGTTCACTTCCAGATATGACAGGTAATCCATATGTATAGCTTTGTTTTGATAGATCAATGCTTGATTGAGACATGGACGTTTTGACCATTCATGTTACATCATGCAGCGGAACCCCCACGGATGGACAGTGGTGAATTGCTGCTGAACAAGTCCTTCCTGGAAAATTGTAGTTCTGCATATGGGGTTGTGCCTCGCACCCAGGAGAACCAGGGTCAACCATTTGTTTCAAAACATTTTAATGTTATTGATCCTTTACGTACAAACAACAATCTTGGAAGAAGTGTCAGTAAAGGTAATGTTGAAGTAGGAACTTGCTTTAAGATGGTGAATTGAACAGAGTAAATGTTCTTTGGTAGTTCGGCTTCACTTATTTCCATACGATGGTGTGCTGTGTTTGATTTAATGATTTTTTACTGTGATTCTGTGGTATTTGTATTGCTCGGCGACTATATCATGCATGTTGTATGTGGTAATTGATTGCTAGTTTGATACCTCAATGTTTGGCTGTTCCAGTTTTTTGCTTTTTTGTATGGGGAATTTTGTGGAAGTATTCTTTGGCTGTCACAGTAGCTGTTTGGTTGTTAGTATAATTAAGAAACTATATTTTGAGATTTAATCAGTTATTCAGTTTAACACGTTATGGCGCATTAGCAGAAGTATTTGGTCAAATTCTAAAGTCCACATAATTGCAACTCATTCTAGCTTGTGTCCTTGTGCAATGTCACTGTTCTCCAGATATATGCATATAAATTTTTCTAGCAAATCAACCTAATACTGGCAATAAGAATTTCATTTTTTCTTGTGCTGTAACATGTTATCTGTAGATATAGTTTACTTTGTTGTCTGGTCTATTCTGGATTTCTGGTCAATCTGCTATGCTAAGATGTCTGGTACTTCAACAAAATAGCAGCCTCGTGTCAAAACTAGATGTTCTCACCAGTCCTCTGTTGCATTTAGTCATTATGAGAGTATATAGTTTGAATGTTGTGATCCAATCTTGGTGCCAACTTGACAAAAATCTTTTTGGCCTAAATTATCGCTGCTGATCCAGCAATACAACTCCATGCATCCCTCCTTGGTAGATTTCATTAACTAGAAATTTCTTGTCTAATTGGTAAGAGATCCAAACGGGCTTTAAATCAGAAACTAGGTGCACTTACTTTATTTTGGGTTTGTCAATACTGACAGCGTTTTGTAAGAATGTGACCCGTAATAGATTCTCCTTGAACAGTTTTGTGATGTCACACTTGTATTCACTCTTACATGTATTGATTTTTTTTGGATGCTAATTAAGGGCACCATACTTTGATTGTTTAATACTGAAATATGACAATTTTTGTGCTCTTTACTTGGAAAAAAGAACTCTCGTGATTACTTAGTATTCTTATCCTTTTTGTTGCTAATAATGTCCAGTCTCTTAAGAAGATGTGTTCAGTGAAAAGTTTTGGTTTTGCAGGAAATTTCTTTAGAATACGTGAGTGCTTTTTTTCGTGCAGGGCTTAAAAGGCTTGGAAAGTTACTTGAATGTCCAAAAGAAGATTTAATTGCTGAATTAAACCAGTTCTTTGCAAATACATGGATAAGACATGGGAGTGGCAGTCGTCCTGATGTGCCTACCCCAAGTCTAGTTGATGTCTTGCCTCTGAAGGTTGTTCCTTCTGTAGTGTCAAGCAGCCAGAAAAGTATAACAGTATTCAAGAAAAAGGTTGAAAATCCTAAGCTTCATGCTAATCAGGATAATCTTCGTCCAAATCAAGACA
This sequence comes from Hyparrhenia diplandra, assembly GCA_015847255.1. Lineage (NCBI taxonomy): Eukaryota > Viridiplantae > Streptophyta > Magnoliopsida > Poales > Poaceae > Hyparrhenia > Hyparrhenia diplandra. The sequence goes on along the minus strand of JADLZK010010959.1, from coordinate 98,836 downwards.
ATCTCACTGAAGTTGGTCACATTTATACTGACCCTTCTCAGCCAATTCACAAAAGTGACATACATTATCGTTACAAGAGCAGTCAATCCTTCAGTTTCTCATGTTCAGCACCAAAAAATTATACACCGCAAGGCAATGCTAAGGTCTCTGAACAGCTTGAAAGAAATAACTCAGCTGGATTGATGCAAAGTGAAAGGGAGAAGAGAGTGTCAAATGGTCTCTTTGTCAATGACAAAAATGGCCAGAACAGGTCTAGATTTGCAAGAACCGATCAAGTCCTGAACTCACAGAATCTTCCCGCTGAAGGATTTCGTGGTAGGAGGACTAATGCAGTTGGTATGGAAAAATCTTTGGGTGTTGATTACAGCGCAGAAGAAACATCTTGGTTCCAGAAGTGTCTAGCAACCATAGCGCTAAGTCTTCACATGATGAATCAGTGTCTTCCTTGAATAGTTCATCTCACCCTAGTGCAATGGCAGCTTCTGACTCAAATAGTGTTTCAAGCAGCTATCGTGATGATAATGGTTTTGTGATGAATGAAGAACTCCCTTCTGTTTCTGAATCATCGGATATGCACCATGACGAACAAGTTCTGGTTAATTTAATGGAATCCGTGAAGTTGCATGGATTCAATGGACAGATTCAATTGCCAATGCAAATACCTTCTCATATGTCTGTTGCACATCCCCCTTTACTGGCTCCAACAACTTTTTCACAAAAGCATTTGGCTGGGGTTCCACCTGCTAATTTAATTGGGACACCATGGTTGCCCAATATGCAATTCCTGCACGGATTTGTTCCACCTCCTATGGCCCATTACATACACAATCCAAATTTTGCACCAAACATCGAGGATGGTACTGAGAATGAAAAGCCTAATACATCAGATGTGAATCATGATGCTGGCAAAACTTGGCAAGAGTATGGTGTTGGGTTTTCTAGACAGTTTGATGCTGAAGCAAGAGATCCTCACATCTATGGTATTGATGGCAAAGAACATTCCTCTTTGCCTAATGGTGTACCAGGTGCTTCCTTGGAAAGGCAGAAGAAATTTGCAGTTGAGAATAATGTTGTAGATGATGAAACTTATACTGGAATGTTCCAAAATCATACAAGTAGAGAAACTGCTGCAGATTACTTTCGAAGAGGAGTGGTTATGTAAATGTTCCTTCTTCACATGCCAGTTCATCCAAAGTCAAAACTCTGGATTCGAGTTCATGGGATGAAATGACTGTAAATACAAGACCACCAAGAGAAAAATGGGGAAAAAGACCTGCCATTGCGGCACCTGCCACAACCACACATGGCAAGACTGGGTGGCAGATGGGAAATACCACTGAGCATCTCCCAGGTGAAGTTAATGATGGCTCCAGAAATGGGACAGTGGTACCAATTATCACTGAAGCTTCTGAGATGGTAGCAGGGTCTGATTCTTTTTCATCACAATCAAGAACTAGTCAAGTATCAAATGATTTTGATCAATCACAAATTGGCATGCCTAATCCAGTGTTTGCACCTTTTCTTATTGGATCACCACAGCATAGGCAAGCTGATAGCTCGGACTTACTTTTGTTCCAACAGGTCCACCAGTTCCTTATGTTTGTGCTCCCGTTTGTTCCAGGGAGTAGCGATGGTTCTGGTCCCCAGTTTGAGAGAAGAGAAGGGATTGATCAGCTTCCTGCCAATACTGTAGGTCAATATTTTGGTTCACTTAATGATGTTCACCAACAAGATTCCAGTGCTACCTCAACAGTATCATCCAGTACTATGACTGAGCCATCTGGTGAACACAAACCTGACATCTTGAATAGTGATTTTGCCAGCCATTGGCACAATTTACAGTATGGGCGATTCTGCCAGAATCCTCGTCCCATGGGCCCTGTTCTATACCCTGTTCGGTGCCTCCAATGTATTTACAGGGCCATGCTCCATGGGATGGGCCTGGAAGACCAACTGCACCAAATGTTAACTGGACACAAATGGTCGGCGGTCAACGAGTATTTCCTGTGATGCCTGTACAACCGGCTGCAGAAAGAACTGGTGTTCTTCAGCACTATGGTGAAGATGCACCCAGATACCGTGGAGGCACAGGAACCTACTTGCCAAGTCCTGTAAGAACCTAATATTTCTTTCATTATCTTTTATCATGCATAGAGAGCCTGTTAGTATTAATATATTGTGGAAAATAAAGAACACGCTTGATCCTTTTTTTATTTTATTACAGCATTGCAATTCTAATACGTGGTTAGCTGAGAACATCAATGTTATCAATGTACTTGTATCAAACTTGCTTTCTTAACTTCATACTCATTCCATCTTGTTGCACAGCTGTTATGGGCTTGAGATTGTTGGTCATCCATGCCTGTTGTTCTTTAATAATCTAGTTCAAAAGGTTACACCATCAGAAATAGATTTGTCATATATCTTATTACAGAGAGCGAGAGGACTGCAAAGTCCATGTTTATTTAGAGGCTGGGAAATAATTGACTCATTGAAAATGTGATTGGATGGTTCTTGATCATCCCATCCACTTCAAATTTTTTTCCGTCTATTTTCTTTTTTTTTTTTTTTAGGATTTTAGGAATTGTCCCATCGATCCAATCCTGCTAATGCCCCTTTAGATGATTCAATTGCTCAACTCGAGATTGGAACTTTTACTAGTTCTGTTAGATTCTGTCAGTTTGGTAAAATTTAAAGTTTAACTTGCTAATAGCTAATAAGATCCAAATTGATGGGAAGGTTCCATTTATCTCGCATGAGTGTCTTAGAGCTTGAGGCCCAGAGTCTAGACACTAGCAGTGGCTGTTTTGTATCAGCTTGCTAGCTTTGAGTTCCTTATTAGTGAAATTGGTCTTTGCTAGTGCTAGCTTGGTTTAATATCATTATCCAGAACCATCATGCTGAAGTTTGTGTGCTAGGAGCAGCTTTGTCGAACCAGCTATGTTATTATCCTATAACCAGGAACTTGTAGTTTTGGTGCTTTTGAGCACTAAAGAAGGATGCATCCTGAATGAACTTAACTAGAACTACCGAGATGCACCGAAAGCACCGTCTTTCCAACTAAGCCTTCTTTGCTTTAAATGGTCTTTAATCAACTTTTAAGCCATGCATCACCTACCAACAGCATGGAATCATAGCATTGTAACTTTGCGGCATTCAGGTTGGAGCTTCTTTAAGGTTCCTTTGCAAACCAGTTCACTAATAAGCTTCAAAATGTTCAAGTTAACATTGTCCAATTCATGTCCCCCCCCACCACCCTTGGTGGCAAGCTACACCACTGTACACAGATAATGGTTAAGGTGCACATAATAGAATAGTACAAATTGTTGAAAATGTTTAATCGCCAATAAATGAATCACAACCTGATTTTTGTTACGCCTAGTTATTGTACTTTTGAGTTGCCACAGCCTGCATGAAGAAAACTCAGTCCATTTCGTGACTGAATTAAGATATATTACTTGATGATGTGTGATATAGGTTTCTTATGGTAGTTCTACATTCTGCTCATCTTGGGTCATGACAATTTGATATCCATGTTTTGCAAGAGATAAATTTATTAAGCAATGATTTATGAAATTCATAGTCTGGACTGTGGAATACTAAGCTGTCAATTCTGTGGCTTCTGTTCAGAAGGTTCCTTTTAAGGACCGCACCCAAATTCAAGAAACTACAGAGGAGGTTATAATGGTGATAGGGGTGACCATTATAATGGAGACAGAGGAGGTTATAATGGTGATAAGGATGGAAGCTGGATAAACTCAAAACAACGAAATACGAACCGCGGGTATGGACGTAGCCAGTCAGAGAGGTCCGGCATGAGGTCTGATAGACAGGTCACTGACGAGCCAGTCTGATAGACAACGGCGAACTTATAGAAATGATTAAATACCGCATGAGGCAAGCTCTCAGTATCTTGTGCAGGGCCAACCTTTTGGATCCACAAGCTCTATCAAGCAAACCAGGAAACACAGCGCATGGGGTTTATACACCACCATCCACCTCTTCAAATGGTGCCAGTGCTTTATCTGGTCCTCCAGGACCACCATTTTTTATGGTGTACTCTTATGAACAAGGCTCAAATCATGTTGCTTCCTCATCTGAACCAATTGAATTTGGATCTCTTGGGCCCCTTCCTGCAGCAGATGGTGATGACATACCAAGGTCGGCACGCCAAGTAATGCCTAATGGGTTTTATGGGCAAAGGCGTGGTCCATACAGGGAGGTTCCTCTCATTCGCCTCCTGATCAACCATCCTCACCTCAGCCTCCCGGTAATACTTGTCATTATATCCTTTGTTTATCACTGTTTTATTTTGAATGTTTTAGTATGAGCAGTCTGAAAAATTCACATCGTGAATATGTAAAAAAAAAACTTTATGTTATCTTTAAAAAATAACTCATCATGCTTTCATCTATATTGGCAAAATAAATGCATTACAGCAGTTGTCAATAGTAAGTTACTTGACCTATATATAGCTATAAATTGACAGACAATGATGGATCGGGTGAAAATTCAAATTTGTTAAATTCTCACACGATGAAGAATCCGACACATGAAAATGGAGCTGTGTGCAAATTATGTACGGCAAACAGGGATTGAAGAGATAGGCTGCTTCATATTTTATGTTGATAAAAAGGGATAAAATAGCATATTCAAGGCACAGAACAAAAGTTCCAAATCATTTTGTTTTCATTCCTCAGTGGGTTCTTTCGGAGTTTAATGAGAATAGTCATTCTCTCATGGTTCCATTGTCACGTAGGTGATAATGGCCAGTAACCTCATTTGCATACATTATCAATGTGTGGTCATTTTTAGTTGCCTGTGGCCTACATGAAGTCCAAAGTATGCTCAAAACAAACTGCGTTGAACCGACACTCATAGCTGTTAGCAGTAATAAAATTAGTAAATTGGCTCCTGGTATCTACATTACAACCGACACTTAGCTGTTAGCAGTAACCAGTAAATTAAATTGGCTCCTGGTATCTACATTACATTAGTACCACATCAAATTAGTACCACATCAGGGATTATGGTTGCCATCATTTATGCAGCTTTGCTTCTATGAGCTGATTTATGTATTTACCTACTAGTATTTAGCAACATCTGTTGTGCTGAATTTTGTGTTTCTGTTTGCTTTGAAGGTAGTTGAGTCTTCATACGATGGCTTGATCACTTGGTTTCTGACATTGAAACCTTGCAATAGCAATATTTCGGTCCACCCCTCGTGATCATATATCCTGCATGGGTGGCAGATGGTTATCAGCAGCCACCAAAAAAAAAAAGTATATGCCCTAGCTGGCTTCTTGGTGCTTTATGATCTCTCTCAGAAGCACTGAATTGTGAATACCTTCAAAAGAGGCACCAATTACGGCAGGTTATTTTACCAGTCACACTGGTGCTTCCTGGAATCAAAACAACTATCTTCAGAAGAAATCGTGGAACCATCAAACCCAGAATATCTTTACACAGAAATCAGAATTGAATTGAAGATAATGAGCAAGGATGAACTGTGTTCCGGCTGTCTAATATATGAATTGTGCCAAGGGTAATAACAATATTAGTTTGGATGGAGCTGGAACCAGCATTGCTGCATCGGAAACAATCTGGAATGCATTGGGTTTTAATGTGTCTGGGCGTGTGTAAGTGAAAGCTAATAATGAATCCTCGTACCATGTTGTAGGTAGGATTAAGCTCATGTAACACACAGCAAACTCTTCACTTAGATGCACTGAGTTAAGTGAATCGTAGGAAACAAATTCTCGTGCTGAAGGGAGGGATGACTCCAGAATCAGAATACTCGAGGCACGAGTTAAAAAAGTTATCTATGTCAATCTTCCTCGGTTCCTTTCCATGTGTGTACTGTGTTGGGATGACTGCATGTTTCTCGGCCAGGGCATTGTGATGCATGAATTGTTTTCTGGCTTGTTTCATCTACAGAACTGAGTCCGCCATTCAGTCTTGAAGAGAGCGACAGTTTTATAGGTTACATCATTACACTTCCGAGTCTCAAAGAACAACGGGAATTGAGAATTAGTGTAGGTGGTAAATTACTGTCGCTAAATGGATTATACAATGGGTACAATGCATTCCAAATTCTGAGCTAGCATGATGTTGGTGAACATTCTCGTACTCATGGCCAATGGGCTGGTATAGATTGTTTTGCGTATTTCCCCTAGTAATCGGGTATGACGAGTAAAATGGCCATTCGCTGGAATACTACAGTACCATCCTTCTGCTGAAACTGAATCTGAATGATTTGCCCAGCTCGCTATTCTGCTCCAGTTCTCTTCTTGAGCTCCGCAATGAAGTCCTCCCTCTCCTGGTCTGTCATGCCCTCCGTGGAGCAGTCCCCGACGCCCCACTCGGCGCCCCGGAGGCAGTACTTGTCCTGGATCATCCTCTCGTTCCTGTAAAGATGATTAGTTTCAGCGTGAGCATCTATCTATCACCAGAGAGATCTTAAGCAGCGTAAGCAAATACGCATGTTTTTACTTCTCTTTGTTCTTCTTGGACTTCTCGAGCAGCTCCTGCAGCACCTTGGACTTCTTGAACCTCTTATCGAACTCGGCGTACTGCTTCTGGTTCTCCGCTAGCGAGCGCAACAGGGAAACCGGGTTTTCCATCAGTGAAGAAGGCCTGAATGGTAAGCTTGAAGCAAGAACAAGTCCTTGGTCTACAAAAACTCCAGAATAACTGAGGCAAGCAACTAACCATTCCATTTCTCCAGGAACTCGAGCCGAGGGAGGTCGGGGCCTGGAGTCGACTCCAGTCCCGAGAAACCGGACAGGATGCCGGCGTTCACTGCAGTTGGAGAACAAAATGTTCCGGGCATTAGTTTGGAAGCACCGGCGGCGAATCTGTGTCTGTGTGTGTGTGTGGATGGTTTACGTTCCATCAAGTGTGCCTGATGCTGTGTTGCACCGGTGTCACTAGCAGGTGCGCCGTGGCGCGCGGCGAGCAAGACTGCAACTCTGCAAGAGTAGCCGTACCTGGACTGGACCAGAGGACGAGCGAGAGCGAGACAACCGCCGGGATAGCCAGCGACACCCTGCTTTTGTCATCGCTGGTGGCGGCGCGGCGCTGCATCGCCCCTTCGGCGGTGCTGCGGCGGTCGGTGGTGCGGCGGGGAGGCCGCGGAGGCCGAGCATGGCTAGCTACTTCGCTTGCTCTGGTAGCCTGACAGGGCTTAGGATGGATGGATGGATTGCATGGAGATGTAGGCATGTAGCACTAGTGGATTGGTGGGGGCAAAGTCGCCGGTGGGAAAGGATGGGTGCCGACTTGTTCTCTTTGAGCCACTAACTAAAAGCTAAAACACCATCTGGGGATTATACTCCTTGATCTTTCGTTGCGTTTTGTCTACCAGGGAAACTCGTTGTAGCTCGAGTTTGAAAATTTTTAAATCTGAGGATTTAATTAGTAGAACAAGGTGTCTTGACCTTGATAATTAGGTACAACTGTATGTTTCGTTGGTTCCTGGTAGTAGTTTCTTCAAAGATGTCAGGGCTACCACGGCCGAGTCCGCCTCCATAAAAATTCTATTAGGAATTATAGATTTTAGACAAATCAAACTTTTTAAAAACAGCTGATCATATTTTTAGGAAAATGTCAACAGTTGCGTCCCTAATTAGTTTTTTATAAAAATAAATTGTGTAGTTAATATAACGATATTTATTTGGTCTCATTAGTTTATAGTTTTTATAGAGCTTAAAATTATTTAATTTATTGGAAAAAAGTGAATTGCAGTTTTTAGAAAACGATTAATATTTCCACACGTCTCCGGTATCTCGCCTTCGTCGGATTCATCGCAGCCGTCAGCCGTGTCTTCGGACGAGCGGCTTCCCATCCCACGCTTTTGCCGAGACGGACGCTCCACGACGGCCGTCAGCAGTTGTGCCCTCCACGACGGCCGCCGACGGGCGGGGAAAGAAAGAACATATACCCCGCGTGATTGGAACGCCCCGACACGGCATCGCCCGCAGCACCACCCAAAGCGCTCGCTTGTCTTTCTCTAGATCCACCCCAAACCCCCGAAATGGCCTCCTACGACGGCGACGAGGACTCCGGCCGCCGCCGCCCATCCCAGCACCGCCCGTCCGGCGGGGGCAGCGGCGACCTTGCCTCGAGCGCGAAGCTCGTGGCGGAGGCGGCCAAGCTGGCGCTCCAGGACCACAACCTGGAGAAGGTGGACAAGGGCCGCGTCGCCGGCGCGGCGGCCGACCTGCTCCACGCCGCCTCCCAGTACGGCAAGCTTGAGGGCAAGCCCGTCGGCGGGTACCTCGAGAAGGCCGAGGAGTACCTCCACCAGTACGGCCGGAAGGAAGGGGTGGCGGCAAGCATCAGGCGGAGGGGAAGGCAAGTACGGTAAGCGAAGCCTGGCGGTGGCCATGGAGGGGGAAGGTATGAGGAGGAAGAGGAGGAGTACAAGAAGAAGCCTAGTGGCGGGAGGTATGAAGAGGATGAGTACAAGAAGAAGCCTGGTGGTGGTAGTGGAAGGTAAGTGAGGAAGAAGATGGCTACAAGAAGAAGCCAGGCAGTGGTGGCTATGGAGGAGGAAAATACGAGGATGAAGATGACTACAAGGAAGAAGCCAAGCAGTGGTGGCTATGGTGGGGGCAGGTACGAGGATGAAGATGACTACAGGAAGAAGCCAAGCAGTGGTGGCTATGGTGGGGGAGGTATGAGCAAGAAGATGATTACAAGAAGTGGTGGTGGCTAGCAATGGTGGAGGCTATGGTGGTGGGAGGTATGAGCAGGAAGATGAATATAAGAGGCCTCCTAGTGGTGGAGGCAGATGCTGAAGAATGGATGATGAGATATAGGAAGAAGCAAGAAGCCGGTGGTGGTCTATGGCGGAGGAAGGTACGAGGACGAAGATGATTATAGGAAGAAACCTAGTGCTGGTGGATATGGAGGTGGAGGAAGATATGAAGATGAGTACAGTAAGAAGCCGGTTGGTGGTCATGGCGGAGGGAGGTACGAGGAAGATGATGAGTACAAGAAGCCCAGTGGTGGTGGATACGGTTACGGGGCTTCAAGTGGCGGAGGCCATGGAGGAAGGTATGAAGAGGAAGACTACAAGAAGAAGCCTAGTGGGCACTCAGGGGACACTATGAGGAAGAGGAGGGGGTACAAGAAGACCAGTGGCCATAGTGGAGGGAAGTATGGCAAGGAGGAAGATGACAAAGAAGAAGAAGAAGCATGGCGAGGATGAGTCAGAGGGTGGCGGTATTGGAGATTACCTGAAGCTGGCACAGGGTTTCATGAAGAAACAGGATGGGGAAGGGGAGAGTGGGGGTGGCATGGGAGACTACTTAAAGCTTGCAGAAGGTTTTTGAAGAAGCGCTGATCAATCTTCCATGTCATGTTTCAGGAAGGACATGTGTTTGGTTAGTCCTTTGTCCTGTTTATTGTGTCCAAGTGGTGAAATTTTCAAGGTTTCCATCATAGGATGTAATACAAGTACATTGATCATGTTGTCTGTGTGCTGCGACATGAATGCTTAATGTGCTGCTTACGCTGCTGGGGTAATAAAAAGCTTGGATGCTCTGCTCATGTTGTATGTTAGTTCTGACAAAAATAATATGTATCCTATGTTATTGTGGTTACAATAAGTGAAACTCTTGAATACGTTTTCATTCATTATCTACTACTGTCATTATGGCCCTAATGTTTGAAAATTCTGTGGAGATGTGTTGGTTCTTTGCATGGATATGCCTCTTTTCCTGAACTTGATTTTAGTTTTGCTAAACCTGAGACAGTGAAACTAATGGACATGTTTGTTTCTACTTGGTGGTTCTAGGCGTATATCCTTGCGAAATAGCCCCTGAATGGATAGTTTGAACTTATTATGGTGCTTGGCTACTAACCATCGAGACATCTTGCCTGAACTAACTTCTCCTTTGTTGGGCCAGTTCTTATATCTAGAAGTAGTTGATGGCATTTCTCACTTGGCCCTTGTGCGGTGCCTGCCAGTTTATGTCGCATGATAGTTTTTCGTATCTGTGTACTGTTAATTGGTGAAGAATTTGACTGAAATAATTTAGTATCTAAATCAAACTAATGTCTTGGAGTAAACAATAGGTCATATAGACGAGAGGCTAAGAAGATTGTTGAATTTGAACCACAGGTGGTTTTATGTCATCTTTTTGAAGCAGTGTCACAATTATTAGTATTTTGCCTTTCTTGATTCCATAGTTGAAATGACACAAGTGCACATCTCAATGGAATATTTCTGCAAGGGCACCCTTTTCAGCTGATTGTTTATTCAATCAAGCAGTTTTTTGATCCTCTTTGTATGACATCTCAGGCTCTCAATACCTTGATTCCAATGCGCTCATTTCCCCTTTATTTATTTAATAAAACCCTAGGATTCTTTAAGTGATTGAACAACTATGGCTGCAGACTGTATCCTTTCAACCCAGCGGCTTTTAATCTCCTATCACTCATTCAGACTCTCCCATCCTTCTGAACCATTCAGACTTTTCTTTTTCTGAACTATGAACCTTGAATGGTTGTTGGGTGCGTGATCAAAAAGTCTCTTATCATTGATGATCACAAGATTCATGAGATTGAAACAGCCAAAGAACCAAGATATTACTTCTAGCATATACAGCTGTGCATCAGTTAATCAAGTTTCTGAGAAAGAAGATTGGCATAATTGTATGGTTTTTGGTAATTGTCTGGAAAGCAGTCGCACTTCAATGTAAGGAAAGCTGGGACAGCAGTTCTTCAAGCAAGGTCAACATGCTGGCAGAATGGAACAATATGAATTCCGTGGACCTAACCCAACTCCCAAGGACTGGTGAAAAAAATGTTCAGATCATTCCCTCAATCGATGGGGTACCGACATTTGATTCTTGTATGTCTGCAAATACTCTATTCGTATTAACTCAGCTAAAGTGGTTGCTTGGTTATGTATCTTGTTTGGTTACTAAAATTGATGTGGTGGATGGAATTCAGTACTGAGTATTACAATGTAAGTTCCAGAAGATATTCTTCTCTAATGTAAGTGCGAAGAAGATGATCTTCTGATGTAATCTGTTTGTTTGAAGATGGTCTGTTTACACTTGTAAGGTTTTGCTCTTCATGCTTTTCACTTGCTAATCACAAATATGTTTGCCTTGCAGTTTTGCAAATGGCATCTTCAGCACAATTTGAGGTCGCACCCCATTCAAGGATCTGATGAATACCACCGGCCCGAGTACTCTACACAACTGCACACATGTTTTTTTTTTTTTTTTTGTTTTAGGTGGCTTCATGAATACTAGCACAGGATGGAGTGCAGTTTCCATCGTGGGGCATTGGTGGCCATTATGGACTAGCATTCAATTCTTTGAATTTTAGTAGACGGATGCCGTAAAAATCATCAATTGCGGTAGATAGATAAATATGGATGAAACCAAAAATAGCAGAAGAGCACTGGAGTTCACGGCATTCATCTACTAGACGTAGAGTGCGCAAGCAGGGCAGGCGAGCAGCACAAAACCCTCTTCCCCGTGCGCCCCGCTTCCACCGGCCGCCGCCGATCAACGGAGGTAACCCCCGCAGCCCCGCCCAACTTCCACCTCTTCCTCCTCTTCTCTCTCTCCTGCGCCAAGTGCGTGGCCTACTTCATTTCACTGCGTTGTTGGGATGAAAACCCCATACGGTCCAGGTCGCGCAGCGTGGGGTCTGTGGGAGCGGATCGCTGGGGAATGCGGGTTTTCTTGTTGCTCCAAGCGGTGATCGGCGGCGTGGGGAAGGGATTTCGCTTGTGAATTTCGGCTTCGAGCGATCTACTCTGGGATTAGAAATCTCGTGGGGTTTTTCGATTGGGTGGGGACGCGTGGGCATTTTGGCTAACACCTTGCATCCGTTCACTTTGGAAAGCACGCTAGTCCATGAATTTTGAAGTCACACCTTTGATTCGGTTCGTGGTCTGAGTTATGATGTCTCTGATGGCAAGATTTTTATTTTTTTATTTTTATTCCTTCACGACTGTTTATTCTTATGAGCCTGGAGACTGCATCTCTTACATTAATTGTGTGCCTAGCATTTGATTGTATTACTATTGTACGTCTCTTACATTTGTTTTCAGACTACGGTTGGATATGGTAGCGATAAAGGGATTCAAGGGAAATTTTAGAGTTTGCTTTGTGTCCTCTCCCTCTATATAACAGGAAGGGAATTTCACCCTATTCCAATGTTTATAGTATGATGCTGGATGGAACTTCGAAAGACATTGCAACCTTCTAGATAGATAGAAGTAGTATGATCGAGTTATAGTCTTATCACATCTATTCTAGGCTGTCTGAAAATAGATATTAATTTCACCATCTTCACTATACCAGCAACAAGAAATCAGAATCCTGTCAATTGCCATATATCTGCTGCACATCGATGTTCATCAAAAACATTTCCTGTTTGTGAAGAATTTCTCATGTGTTAGTCCAAAAAGAAGAAAAAGAAAGAATAAATGATACCATTAGATCTAGCCATTTATTTTTCTCAACAGATTTCGAGCTCACCATATAGACTAAAAGTAGCACCAATTCCTACACATGTTTATAATTTCATCGCACAACATTGATACCTTTCCGTGGTGTATCTTGTATAAAGTAGGCTGATTGTCATTTGCTACTTTATTAAACACCTTTAGCAACATATGGAGTGGTTGCTATTGCTTTGGTGATAATTTCGTTAACTGTTCAATGATCAAATGTGTCTAAATTTCTGTATGGCCTTGCAACGCTTAACATTGGGCACTGTATGACTTTGCCGTCATTAATTTTGGGCAGTAGATTGATAACACCATTTTGTTTTGTTGGACTGCATTCCATGATGCTTGATGATGAGATGCTGGGTGCGGTTGTAATTTCCCTGTAGTTGTACTATTCATAAAACTTTTGTGGTTGAGAACAAAACAAAATTAAAACTCAGCATCTTATGATGGCAGCAATGGAGCAACAGAAGGCTGACGAGAACGTGCTTAAGCTTGTGGAAGAACACAAGGTTTGGTTCAAGGTCAAATATATATTGTTTTGTTGTTGTTCTCGAGAATCTAATATCTATGAGTTACAACAGCAATTGGATGTCAACCAGAAGCTTCAAGTGGAGATACAAAATCTAGAAAGCAAAATGAAAGTTATGAAGCATATGCCAGGTGAACAGGATTCTGAATCAAAGAAGATGAATGAACTCGCTCAAGGGCTGAAGGAAAAGATGGATGAATTGAAAGCAATGAAGTCTCGGAACCGAACTTTGATTATCAAGGAAAGGAAGAGCAACGATGAGTTGCAACGCGCTCGGAAGGAGCTAATACATGTAAGCTACCACATTGATTGACCATCATTCCAATACTGTGCTCTGTTCTACTGTCTCAAATCAATGATGCCACGTTAGGTATCTTTTGTTCATATCTCATACACATTCTCTTTCTGGTTTGTTGCATGCTTTAATTTGCAGGGCTTTGAGGAGCATGTTGGTGCTGGCCAAGGAAATATAGGTATAAAGAGAATGGGTGAGCTTGATCTCAAAGCATTTGAAATCGCTTGCAAGAAAAGGTTATCAAAAGAGGATGCAGCAGTCACTTCTGCTCTCCTTTGTTCAGAGTGGGAAGAACAAATTAGAAACCCAAACTGGTACCCTTTTAAGGTTAAAATGGTGGATGGGAAAGAAACGGTATGGCCCCTGATCACTTACATTTGCTAGCTGCATCCCAAGTTATTTCTGTATATAATGTTAGGCCGTCAGTTTCATAATAGTGGGCTTGCGATTTTGCAAGTGGTTACATGATATACTTGTAACTTCTAGTGGGTATTCTCTGGCTCAGGAAAGTTTTAAAGAAGATGATGAGATGCTCCAGGCGCTGAAAGAAAAGCATGGAGAAGAAATTTATGGGTTGGTAACAAAGGCACTGCTTGAGATCATTGAGTATAATCCAAGTGGCCGCTATCCTGTAGCAGAGCTGTGGAACTACAAGGAGGGTCGTAGAGCAACACTGAAGGAAGCCGTCCAGCACATCACGAAGCAGTTGAAGACTAGCCCTCCTGAGTTTGCCATATAAACTTGATATTAGTAGCATTAGATCGTCGCTTTTAATTAACTCGGTTGGCTAATCTTGTTGTTAAGTTGTCGGGGATTCGGTCTGGATTATTTTGTTGTAGTATGTCCAGGATGCTAATTGCTTCATGGATTGCCGTCTATCTTTTCTGTAGAGGCTTGAAAAACCTTCCTGTTCTTGCATGATACAGATTCGTTGCGCCATTCTTGGTTGATATTTGACCGTGCTGCACCATTGGCCGGCTATAACTTATGCTTGAAGTCTCTGGGTATTGATTACTAGTAAAGCTTACATGGCTTAATGGAAAAGGTCATTTCTCTTGGCTATATATCTATATATGTATCTTGCCGAGTTGTCTTTGGCAGTAAAGGCGTCATTTTGAGGTTCAAAAAAAAAAGCGCCATTTTGGCCTACATTATTAATCATTCTCTACAAATAACATACTCCATACATATATTAGATTTGTAAAGTTCTATTTTTAGCCATCCAACGGACAAATTTGGCCTAGTATAGTTTCAAAGATGGGTTTTGTATTTCTGAAAATAATAGCTAGTTTATTTTCTAAAAGAATCATAACTAGTTACCTATTCAGAAAATATGAATGGATACCATCTTTTGTAAAAAAAAAAATAATGTATATTAGTGCTATATTCTGATCTAATTGGATCTTATCTGTAATGGTTTCTAGTTCGTCCAGCAAAACCCATAAAGCATCAAATATTTTGGAGTCAAATTAACCCAATTACTTTTGAGGACTAGCGATGCCTAAATATGATTAAAAAACTTATAGAATTTAAGAAATAAACTATGTTTTACTTATTTTTTTCTAGTTAGATAATTTATCCAGTATTGATATAGTAAAATATTTTCAGTTTTATAGTTGCATGGACCGAAACAAACTCGGACAATAACTGGATACCAATGCATATTATCTAGAATTGCCTGTTGGAGTAAACTGTGCAACACAGCCACCAACCCCACATGCAATGCGATACCATATAAAATAGGAAGACATGAGCTCTCGGAGGAATCAATGCAGAACCCGAACACTTGCTAAATGTTCACATTACTGAAACATCAGACATGTGAAGGACTCGTCAGGTAACATGCACGGGTTGTCTTCTGCCAGGCAGAACAACTCCAAATGCTTCCAAATATACAAATCTACCAAATCACAGGTCACAGCACATCAATCGCCGATCACATGAGACCCAAAAAAATGCTATGAATGAACGATACCACGGATAAGGCAAACCAATCGAGCTCAGAACTCCTCAACAGAGACGGCTTCGCGAGGGACCTCATAAGCATCCTTCTGCCTCAGCTTCTTCACGCCGGCGATGAAGCATATCTTGTCAGACTTGTAGCTCTCAATGCTCACGCTGGTCACCTTCACCCATACCACCACCTTGGTCTTCATGCCTTCAACCCCGGAAAGCTTGCCTCGGGATAAAGTCGCCTTGACACGAGGAGCATACCGTATTGTGGAGGAATCCTTGAAGCTCACCTCGCAGGGGCTTGGACAGGTGCACCACCAGCTTCGAGGTCGATTCGTCGTACTCATAGCAGATGATGTTACGAGGGAAGAGGCCTGGAGGGAGGTTGTGCTCGCGCAGTAGATCAGGGAGCGACTTCTTGTGTCCTGACAAGAAGAAACTGATGTCAGTGCATATTTTTGAAACATCGATTATACAACTGTCCAAAGGTGTTACGGGATGAAGTTAACGAAGGGATAAACAAATACAATTCAGAATCAGAAAGTGTCAAGCCTTCATTTTGACTTAGAAATCTATGAAGGACTAAAAGATTTCTTCAATATTCAATTATTCATCATATAGACCAGCCCAACTTGCAATTGGAATTCCAGGCTAAAATGCTTTATTGTAGTGTTCAAGTGTTCCACAGAAAATGCAATCAGACAAATAAGGTAACTGACCGACCAACAAATCAAGAGGAAGACATCAAACAGTAATTAGACATAGTATCTTTCCCTAGTAAGCTTAGTTTAGCTAGCTAGTTTTTGTTTTATTTGTTTTTTTTCTTTGGACTGCTTGTATCCTATTATCTTGGTTTTCAATAAATTCCTGCACAGGCTTCGGCCCCTCCAGTTTCCTAAAAACAATCTAACAAATGAAATGGATATATATAGATTATGAACACATTATTCGCAAGACCTGTATTTGGCAAAGAAAAAAAGTACATGAAAAGAGAACTCAGTTTGCGTGCAGTCTATTCAGAACAAAGGTCCCCTGTCCTGCAAAGCTTTGACAAGAGAAGTCAAGTTGTCCAGCTACATTATCGATTGCTTTTGTTATTCTGGCCACAACAAATTAGACGCTGCTTAGAAGCAAGTGCTATGACAAACAATGGGCATTACAGTACAGGCTGGCAAATCAATCAGCTATAGTTGGTGCACAGTCTTGCTAATACCGCCAAAGACATGAGGAGGACCAATGCCAAGATTGCACGTAAAACAAACTATTAGGTGAGCAAGTCCCCTATCCATTGTTCCTCTGAATAATGGCATCAACGAAAAACTGGGTCGTTATTAACAAAAAAAAAAACATGGGCCAGATGCCAACCAATGCAGAGCAGCAGGATGTCACAAAAAGTCATTTCAGTTTGGCCCCCATGTGCACTCTAGCTACTTTGCAGATCAAAAGGGTATACCCTATAGGAAATCCAAGAAAAGCTAGATCCAATCAGAGGAAAGGCTAGGAATCAGGTAGCCAGTACATACAATCATATTAAACAAAGCTCTCTTTCCTGCATTGCTTTGGTTTTACGCATGAGGCAAAGAAAAGCTAACCGCAATGGATAGTTGCACTGATGATGTTGCCAAAATAACTTAACATGCAACCAGAAGGTTCTAATTCATCACCAACATATCTTCTGGGTCACTCTCATTTTCACAGCCACAAAACCAACCGTGGAATGGAACAGAACAAGTGTACCTTTGAGCTTCTCGAAAACCCATTTTGCCTTCTCCTCCACCGTGCTCGAGAAACGCTGCAGGTAAGATCAAAGGCTGTCAGTTCGGTCATGTGGATGCTGCTGAACTTAACGGCTTTCATCCAAGTTGAAAGTGGTATACTATTTCGGGCACCACAGTTCAATCAAGAGGGACTTTTGTTTCCTTTTACCACTCCACTAGTAGATGCTATGGGTAAAACACGATGGGGATGAATTTAATGCAGCCTCATCGAATCGAAGAGGGAAAAAGTGCAAACGACAATAATCCGTAAATAGACGCTCCAAGAAGCTGAGTCATCAGAGGTTCAGAGCCGACAAGAACCAGAAGAAAACGAACGGACTTCACATTAGCACAGCCATGAGCCGCCATGCAACCAGTAGTATTTCTAATCTCAACTTCTCCCGGACGGCAGGGCAGGATAAATAAAATAAATAAAGATTGAAAGCAGAGGATGCGGATCCAACGCAATGACCGGGAGGGAGGGTGGAGCAACCGATTGCGCGGAAAGGCGATGAGATGAGAAAGGAGAGGTGGCGGCGACGACAGTGAGCACTCACGGAGATGTCGTCGCCGATGGCGGAGAGCTCCTGCTTGGCCTTGCGGGAGATGGTGAAGCTGCCGAGCTTGGTGAGCGCCTTCTCCATCCTCCCTTCCGGAGCGCGGCCTCCGCTCGGCTGGAGTTGGTTCCGGTGGTGGTGGGGTGGTGGGGTGCCGCAAGATGGGCGACAGAACAACCAGGTTCAAAGCTGCGGCGCTCGGCCCGGGCGGACCACGATAAATAGGCAACAGCTCCCGGATCGAGAGCGTCGTGGGCCTGCGGCGCCGGATCCTTTGCGACAGTGAGGCCTGCTTCCACATCTGCTGCTTGCTCGGGCGCGGCTAGTTGGATAATATTGCTAGTTTCCATTTGACAGCAAGCGTGTGATAGTGTTGTTTGTCGTTGCCATAAAACGAGCAGGTTTCCGTCTATGCGAAATGATCATCCACGTATGATCTTTCTATCTGCTTGTTCAAATTCGAGAGCGTTCGTTCCCTCATTTAAAAGTCGAATTTGTCAATTTTCATTCATCGGCCACCGGGAGAGCCGGAGAGTGGACGTTGGTGCCATGCGTGCCATGCGTGCGACCCGCGCGGTCAGCAGCGCCAGGAGCGGAGCCGTTGGTGCCAGCGCTCGCTCATGCCTGCGTGACCGAGTTCGTCAGGCTCACGGGATGACGAGCGGGGACGCACCGCGCGGCGCGGGAGCCGATCGTTCCTTGTCTTTGAAGCAGCCGCCGCGGAACGGAGCGTCCAACGGCCCACCGCACCGCACGCGCCGCGGGATCGGTTCCATCTGTTGAGAAACATAACCCTAACATAGTTGTGGGCTCATACCGAATATACCCCGCGAAGGGTTAAGGTATATAATGGAACCCGGTATGCCATCTATAAATGAATAAGAGAATACTAGTTCCACAATATTTGCTCTCCTTCGTGTTCATCCGGTGTGCTACCGGGAAGGGATACGGGAGATCATCTACACCTCCTCACGCGTCTCATCTGCTCACGGGAAGGGAAGGGGAATTGGATCGGGGATCCTCAACGGCACCGTTACTTAACACGCGTTATCAGCACGCTCTACCGCAACTCATCAACGACGGTATGTTGTGCTTGATCCCGATGGATCCGTCCACTCGTAAATCAGTTTTTGTTTTCAATCTAGTTATATGATTTCGTGTAAAGAGCTAGCATGCTAATCCGATAGCGGATTCTTTTTTTTTCCTGGCTAGTTTTACATGTTCTAGATTGAACGTACGTAGTGGATCTTTCCCCTGGCTAGTTTTACATATTCTAGATTGATCTTTACAGTTTACCTCACGTATTGTTTTCCCCTTGCCGCTGCTCTGATGACAGCCGCCACGTGAGGCACAGTACCCTAGATTTATAGATTTGATTTTTCTATAGCTTCTGGAATATTGCATCTAGCAACGTAATATCTTGGTAGATTTATTCTACGAGCTAGCAGCCTAGCTAGATGAGCTCTAGATTTATTTTATTTTTTTTTCGGTATAGCAGATTCAATCTTTACACACTAGATTTCTTTTGAAGTACCCCGGTAGATTGGTTTTGTTCATTGCTAGTTTCTGTATTAGATTGAATCTTGTGTATTTTTTCATCGGACTGCTAGCACAAGATGTCGGCCAACAACCATGCTATGCATGCACGCTGACGCATCCTCCCATAATTGACATATTTCGCATGAACGCTAGTCAGCTAGTGTATTTAATTTTATTTGCATCATCGGCCACCACAACATGCGATGCATGTACGCCGGTGCATGGACGTTGGCCTACCCCAAAAGCGTTTAACGTGTAAAGCCAACAAACTTCCACGTATTGTGCTACCTGGAGATGCACATTATCTTTTCATGTACTGTATGCATGCATCGTAGCTCCGTTGGCTACTGCATCTTGCGACACATCATGGCTCTGATGGCCATCTCTTGTGATGCCGGCAGCTGTCGACCACTGTATACCTTGTATATATACATATACGTTTGTTTTGCATTGATATTTCATTCATGGCTATATATATGCTTATTGACCGGAAGTTAATTTGCATGAATTAATAGGCAATGGGTTCGATCAACAAGACGGAGTTCAAGGTTCTTGCGCTGAACGGCAAGAACTATCAGACCTGGGCACTTCGATTGCAAGTTCCATCTCCAGGCAATGCAGGCTGACTTCCACGCTCACTAGGCCTCGCGGCCGGTGTTCCTGCTCCGCCACTCCACGAAAGGGCTAAAGCTTGCATCTTCCCGAGGCATCACATTCATGAAGACCTGAAGATGGAGTACATGGAGGTGGAAGATCCTCTAGTACTGTGGACAAAGCTTCAGGAACGCTTTGGCAAGCAGAAGGCGGTGATCTTTCCGCAGGCTAGGCGTGATTGGGCACAACTCCGGTTCCTCGACTACAAGTCTGTTGAGGCATATAATACCGCGGTTCACCGAATGTGGCTCGACTTAAACTTTTTTGTGGCCAAGTCGTCACTGAACTCGAGATGATTGAGAAAACTCTCGAGACTTTCCACCCCACCAACATGGTACTCCAGCAGCAGTACCGCAACAACAAGTACGTAAAAAATCGCGGATCTCATCAATGTGTTGCTTGCGGTAGGGGCTGAGAATGAACTCTTGATGAATAATTTCCAAATGCGCCTGTTGGTGCACGGGCATCTCTGAAGCACATGCCGGTTTGCATAGCAACAATGGAAAAGGTCCTTTCAATGATTATTGTCTTGCTTTGGGCATAAATGTAGAGCATTCTTGCCCCATGTGCACACACAGAATGGGCTTGCCGAATCTTTAATAAAAAGAATAAAATTAATTGCCGACCACTTCTCCAAGATAGCGGACTTCCCACCGGTTGTTGGGGACACGCAGCGTTGTCTTTGCCGCCTTTTGCCTTAATCCAAAGATAGACCATCTGATCTCACTTTCTGCTTCCCCCACCGGTTAGCGTGGACAACAACCAATGATTTCCCATCTCGCGAAAAATTCGGTTGTCTTTGTATATGTGCCGATATCACCACCCAAGCGTACAACTATGGGACCTCACCGAAGCGGGGATTTATGTTGGTTATGACTCTCCGTCCATAATCAAAAATTTAGAGCCTAACACGGGGGATACATTTCGGCTCGATACGGCTGATAGCATCTTCGATGAAGAGAATTTCCCGGCATTAGGGGAGGATTGTACCTTAATAATAAAGAATGCCGAGAAATAGATTGGGTTGCCAAGTAGCATTCGGTCACTTGATCCACGCACTAAAGATAGTGAACTTGAAGTTCAAAGAATTATAAACCCGCAACAATTAGCGAATAATCTACCGGATGCATTTATTGATATAAGAGGAGTGTCAAAATCGTATATTCTGCGGCTAATGCACCGGAGAGAGTGAAAATACCCCTCGAGGGCATGAACACTATCCAAATCCCCAATCCTAGGAAAAGGGGAGAGATCCTGATGATGTTGGTATTTCTAATGTCACTAACTAGTAATGGCATCTAGAAAAGAATATCGATGTTGCTTCGGATAAAACTAAAAGAAATATTCATTGCGGTTCATAGCATATCCGAAAAGGTTGTCATCCCTATAGTTAAGCTACTAATATGCAAGGAATATAATATTCGTACTATGCCTTGATAACTTCTTAATAAGTAAATAAACAATTATAATCGGGTATCCGCAGTTTACGAGATATGAATATATACCATTGTAGCATTTTAACCGGGAGTAATAACCCGGTCTTGAATTTATATTCTACCACGGGGAAAGAAGTCTCATATCTTGAATTAACTAAGTATAGATCTTAATCTAACCATCTCTCATGTGCAAGACATCAGCATTAATCTCATCAATTACTTAAGCAAGGATCAAAGTTCATAATAAAGATAATGATAAAGTTCTAGATAAAACAGATTTGACCAAAAATCACGTTGGTTGGCGAGAAAGTGTCTAACAATGGACGATAGCAATTCATAGGCTAGCTAGCATTAGAAACTCCAATATGTAACTCTAAACTAAATGTTAGGATCTACCTAATTATGCAATACAAATAACAATCATTGAAGAAAGACTAATTAAATCCAAACATGAGGACGAGAATCCGTGAAGACTAAGGCGAAACTTAGAACAACCCGAAATCTAACATCCGCTAGGCCTACATACGGGGATGGATTGCAAAAGGACTCAATGGTGTTTGTCACCACCACGATCTACCACACGACCCGGCACATAGGGTGCAAACGCCAGTAAATAAGATCTAATCACCATGATTACATCGTCTCTACCACTCACCTTCCGATCTAGATGATGAGCGCTATACGAATCCATGCATGAACATAACAAATAATTCAACTATGCTAAATGTGTAATTAAAGTAAATACTAGAACAAATAATCTCGAATATAAACATGATCAAGATATTCATATTAAGCATGTGTCCGGGACTTGAAAACTACTTACAATGAAGAACTTACAAGAACGAGGCCCGATCTTGAGTCGGCCTCCGACGATCCGGAGCGGATTTCTCCCTTCCTACTAGTTCTAATCTTGATTGCTACTCTTCCCAAAAGCGATGTTTCTCTAGCGTTGAATATGACTTGGTATTTTAATTAGAAATATCTTTGTTATAGAACTTGATGATCTAAGAAGGGGGTCTAGGGGTCCTAATATATCGGTCTTCGTCTGTCGTCTCTCCATCTTCATCGAGGCGATGTGGTATTAACCTTGAATCAATCCCGCACTTCTACCGTAAGCCCTCGGATCAAACCGACTCAAATCAACCGGTTTAGATCGAAGTCTTAGAGGCGGTGGAGGAAGCTTCCCCAGAAGCGAGGAAGCGGCGGCGGCTGGCGGGGCCGATCGGCCCCATTATTGGGCCGATCGGCCCGGGGGGCTCCCCTCCGGGTCCCGTCGTCGCCGCGTGTTGCGAGTCTTCTAGATGATGTATTTCTTGGTTCCGGGTTAGTTCACGTCGGGATTAATCCGAAGCCTTCTAGACTTGTTTCGAGTTGGATTGCGTTGCGTTACGTCGGCCGTATGCCACGTCATCTCTGCTGATTTTACGTTAAGTCCCTCGCAAATCACAACTTTACCAAAACGATGGAATTATGTTAGTGACACCCTATTCTAGGTTGTTATTATTATTTATACCCATTTCTCATGTTTAATTAATTAAAATTTTATATGATAACAAGTATCAACAAACTCCCCCAAAGCTTACCCTTTGCTAGTCCCTAGCAAAGCTACATGCTATAGTAGGATCGGAGTTGCTACTACGCTTTCATACCTCAAAAAAGTCTTGTGTTTTAAAAATAAATTCTCCTCTTAACCGGATTACTCTTACACATTTTACCATGGGGCGTAGCCTTGTCATGAATCATAAGCAAGATAAAACAATCAAGTTAAGTACCATGTCTCAAATTCTTTGATCAACTATCATCCCGGGGTTTTGCAATATTTTTCAAAAAGAAAACTTCGAGAGATCCTATGTATGACCCCCTTAAGTAGATGGTGCGTAGTGGAGTTACACAAGTGGTAGGACATACATAGTGGGATGATAGTGGTGAAGTGGATGAGGATGAAAGGTAGTAAATAGCCTTTAGCCTTTTTTAGTATTTTTCTTTTCAAGCATCTCTAGTCTATATCTCTCTTTCTAAAAAAATTGTTAGGATCCGGGTCATCCATTCTTGGAGAGGTGGGCTTTTCCCTGAACTTGTGTCCATTTTTTCTCTCTCCTTAGAGATGTGGGCCCTGCTCACCCTTGGACACGTGTCCGTTATTCATCTCTAAATTTATTTTTATTATTTAGGGAGGTAGGCCCTTCTAGCCTAGTATGACTTTTTTGTCCGTTACTCTCCCTCTCTCGCCTCACTTTTTCTAGATATTTTTTTTTCTCTTTTTTTTTTTTTTTTTTTTTTTTTTTGTCGAATGTAGCCCAGCCTATATAAAACATTGAGAGAGACATATCTAAAGATTGCAAGAGCTTTATTAATTTTTTTTATGGCTAACTTGGCTAAGTGAAATATGGGGATGCGTGCTTCCGAGTTAGAAGCGTATTGGTGGAATGGGATGATCTTGATGGAATACTCTTAAGGGTCATAACTAAGGACTCATCATGTAATTTTATAATTTTTAAAGATAAAAACCAGGAGTCAAGTATCTCTAAGAATATGATAAACAGTAGCTCAACTTTTCATGCACTATTATCTTTTAATGCTAAGACTCGAGATCAAGCATGTGCTTCTCACAAAGTGTTGGGTTTAAAGCAAATTAAACATTTAAAGCTTCGGGAGAATCTAAGTCCAAAGTGTAAGTACTTTTTAAGAGGTATTAAGGCGGAGCAACTATTCATCATTTCCTTAGCACATATTATCAAGATCATAATTAATAGGAAGAAAGTAGTCTAACAAGTTCTAGCACTTTATTTATTTGACTCTTTAACACTAAGACTCTTTAACTAAGACACATTAAATAAGACTCATTAACTCTAAGCAAATATAACTAGCTAAAATTTAAAGACATAGGGTAATAATACTTATCGTGATAAATGGGGGTGCTCTCCCCAAGCTAGATCTTGAAGTAGTCCTTTTCGTTCATCCTTGGAATCTGCTCCTCTTTCGAGGTCTCCCTTTTAATGTTCTCCTGTTAATATTAATTTGCACATACCCGAAGGAACAAATCTTAGGATGTTAATGTGAGCCTTCATGTGCTCACGTCTTTTTGGTTTTTTTCTATGCAATAGGGATGATAATGCAAAAACATATGAATGCAATATTTTTGTATTTTTATATTTTTATGCCACCACAAAAAGGAGTGCTTGCATGGAGCTTAAGAGACTGATGCACATGCAAAGAAAACATATTTTTTGGGATTTTCTAATGTGAGTTTAGGAAAAGTAAATATGCTAAAGTAAACATGCTAATTGAAATATGCCGTGCGAAAAATTAAAGATGCAAATAAATACCGAAGTTACCTCTCTCAAGCGAGTTTAGAGAGCACTTACTCCCATGGCGTGGTGTCGCCTATGGGCCCCCGTATAAATGTTGTACCCGGTATGGTTCCTTCAATGATCTCGTGAGGGTGGGCGAGACGGCGTAGCCGCAGGTCGATTGTTCATTTGTTGATGCCTGCACGGGGTTGGGTACTCTTGTTGCTCTTCTTAGCGACTTCTTTCTTTTCCAAGATTGCTTCTTTGGTGGAGACCTCTCCTGGTGTGGTTGGTGCATCATTCAAGATAGGTAGGAGCCGAGTGTATTTTTCTTGGATGTCTTTTTCTATCCTCTCAATATGCTCCATCTTTGAGTCCAAATTTCTTTGTAATCTTTGAAGACGCTTTTCGGCTCTTGGTCCTTCTTGAGGCCGTTCATAGTTAGTATAAGTATTAAAGAAAAAAAATACTTTTTTTTACCTTGAATGTGAAATTGAATTTCACCCTGTCCCGATGTAGATGATTGCTCTTGTAGTATTCGGAACGGCCTTCCAAGTATTATGGGAGGATCTTGTTCTTCATCTCCCGTGTCCATGACTAAGAAGTCGGTGGGACATAGCCGTCTTTGATCTTGACCGGTACATTTCGCACAATACCTTCCGGAATCGGTGTGTTTGGTCCGCCACCGCAGAGAATACATAGGTGGAACACAAAGGCGATTACCATAGATTAATTCATAATGTTACCTTTGACATTAGGTTGATGCCGATCCCGTCGCAGACGGTTGTATAGAAGTTCCATTGATTAATGGAGCGTTGAATTGCCGGAACTCGAGTGGTCGCCTAGCTTCTCTATTGGGTGGTTGATTGCTTGTAGGAGTCTTGCGTCTTGAGTTGACTTGATTGATCATCAAGACTCGTTCTACGTGTGGTCGAGTTTGACGGTTCTTCTTGTTCTTGCTTCTTCTTTTTATCCTCTTCTCGACAAATTTGTAATGCGTGTATTTCGAGGTACGGTAGTGAGTGGTACGGTTGGAGCGGGGGGAGCTAAGGTCTTGTGTTTGCGGTTGAATCTCTCCCTCGTCCATTAACGTGAAGACGATCTTCGCGGTGTCGGCGTAGATGATTGCCTTAGTGGTAGCCGGGAAAGGGCGGCCCGTGATGGGGCGTTCTTACCTTTACCCATATCCGGGACCACGAAGTCGGTGGCCACGTATAGCTTACCGATGTAAAGGCATACGTCCTCACTAGAATACCCTCGGGGGTAGCATAACGATTGATCTCGCAAGTTGTAGGCACATGGTTGTGTATACTAATTCTCGAATCGGCTCAAGGTTTACCTTAGGCATGATGTTGACACTTGAGCCGAAGTCGATGAGTGCGTCGTAGGTGCGCGCCTATGTTGATGGTGACGGCCCGGTCTTCCCGGATCTTCTTTCTTAGCGGGCATTCCCCGTCGACACAATTGAATTTCTTGTCCGAGTAGGTGGTCCGCATACCGCATAGTAAATATCGACAAGATTTGCAGATTCTAATTCTTCCTGTTGACCCTAATCTTACCGGTTAGGCATAAGAGCGTATAAAGCCACCGGATAATTGTGATTCTATCATTTTATTAAAGCTATCTTTGGTTCTTTATTGCGTAAGAAAAAAGCTTTCCATTTTAGTACTAATAGTTTCTAGCATTTTATCATTGGAAGCTAACTTCTTAGATAGATTATCCATAAGTCTACCTTTGGTTTTGTACTAACTCTCTTAAAGGTGGGAAATTATTGAAAGAGTTATTACCTTGATAGTTACCCCGAATAGTTACCTTGGTAGTTGGGTCTCTGTTGACTCCATTGTTGATTCGGAGAACGATACGGTTGTTGTTATTGTTGATGTAGTTCACGTCCTCTTCTAGCTTCGGGACGGTGGCGGCCGAGTGTCGGTGTTGCCACATTCTTCACATGTCATGCGGGAATCGAAGAGTTGCATGACTTCCTTCTTCTCGAGCTTTGTCTTCAAGCTTCTTCATAATTAAGTCCATTTTGGCGACAAAGATATCTACCTCTTTCGGTGGTGCATTCCTTTCTCTTTCTTGCGGGGGTTGACGGTCCTCATTCCAAGCTTGGTTTGACGCCATCTTCTCCACAAGGTCGGTAGCTTTGGTTCGGTGTAAGTGATAGGAAAGCACCCCAAAGCGGCGGCCCATGGTCTCCGCGGGTTGTTGTTGTTAAGCCCGTGGTAGAAGGTCTCATGAGTAACCGGGTTCTCCATTCCATGGTGTGGGCATTACGTGATGTAGTCTTGGAAGCGTTCCCACGCCTGCTGAACAAATATTCGTCGTGTTGTTGGCGAAAGCTTGAGATTTTCCCTCGTAAGGCGTTGGTTTTGCCTATAGGGAAGAATTTTGCCGGGAAGGCGTGAGAGCAAAGTGCCCAAGTAGTGAGTTTGTCTTTGTTGGCGTAGAACCACCGCTTGCTTCGCTCGTCCCAAGAGTGAGAATGGGAAGAGACGGGCGCAGGATTGCATCACTTGAGACATCTTTTGATACTGGCTACCGCCTTAATCCAAAGATAGACCATCTCGCATCTCACTCTGCTTCCCCACCCGGTTAGCGCGTGGACAACAACCAATGATTTCCCATCTGCGAAAAAATTCGGTTGTCTTTGTATATGTGCCGATATCACCACCCAAGCGTACAACTATGGGACCTCACCTAAGGCGAGGGATTTATGTTGGTTATGACTCTCCGTCCATAATCAAATATTTAGAGCCTAACACGGGGGATCCGCTTACGGCTCGATACTGATAGCATCTTCGATGAAGAGAATTTCCGGCATTAGGGGAGGATTGTACCTTAATAATAAAAATGCCGAAAATAGATTGGTTTGCCAAAGTAGCATTCGGTCACTTGATCCACGCACTAAAGATAGTGAACTTGAAGTTCAAAGAATTATAAACCTCGCAACAATTAGCGAATAATCTACCGGATGCATTTACCGATATAAGAGGAGTGTCAAAATCGTATATTCCTCGCTAATGCACCCGAGAGAGTGAAAATACCCCCGAGGGCATGAACACTATCCAAATCCCCAATCCTAGGAAAAGGGGGAGAGATCCTGATGATGTTGGTATTTCTAATGTCACTAACTAGTAATGGCATCTAGAAAGAATATCGATGTTGCTTCGGATAAAACTAAAAAGAAATATTCATTGCGGTTCATAGCATATCCGAAAAAGGTTGTCATCCCTATAGTTAAGCTACTAATATGCAAGGAATATAATATCCGTACTATGCCTTGATAACTTCTTAATAAGTAAATAAACAATTATAATCGGGTATCCGCAAAAAAAGCAGTATATGAATATATACCATTGTAGCATTTTAACCAGGGAGTAATAACCGTGTCTTGAATTTATATTCTACCACGAGGAAAGAAGTCTCATATCTTGAATTAACTAAGTATAGATCTTAATCTAACCATCTCTCATGTGCAAGACATCAGCATTAATCTCATCAATTACTTAAGCAAGGATCAAAGTTCATAATAAAGATAATGATAAAGTTCTAGATAAAACAGATTTGACCAAAAATCACGTTGGTTGGCGAGAAAGTGTCTAACAATGGACGATAGCAATTCATAGGCTAGCTAGCATTAGAAACTCCAATATGTAACTCTAAACTAAATGTTAGGATCTACCTAATTATGCAATACAAATAACAATCATTGAAGAAAGACTAATTAAATCCAAACATGAGGGACGAAATCCGTGAAGACTAAGGCGAAACTTAGAACAACCCGAAATCTAACATCCGCTAGGCCTACATACGGGGGGATGGATTGCAAAGGACTCAATGGTGTTTGTCACCACCACGATCTACCACACGACCCCAAGCACATAGGGTGCAAACGCAGTAAATAAGATCTAATCACCATGATTACATCGTCTCTACCACTCACCTTCCGATCTAGATGATGAGCGCTATACGAATCCATGCATGAACATAACAAGAATTCAACTATGCTAAATGTGTAATTAAAGTAAATACTAGAACAAATAATCTCGAATATAAACATGATCAAGATATTCATATTAAGCATGTGTGCCGGACTTGAAAACTACTTACAATGAAGAACTTACAAGAACGAGGCCCCGATCTTGAGTCGGCCTCCGACGATCCTGAGCGGATTTCTCCCTTCCTACTAGTTCTAATCTTGATTGCTACTCTTCCAAAAGCGATGTTTCTCTAGCGTTGAATATGACTTGGTATTTTAATTAGAAATATCTTTGTTATAGAACTTGATGATCTAAGAAGGGGGTCTAGGGGTCCTAATATATCGGTCTTGATCGCTCTCCATCTTCATCGAGGCGATGTGGTATTAACCTTGAATCAATCCCGCACTTCTACCGTCGCCCTCGGATCAAACCGACTCAAATCAACCGGTTTAGATCGAGTCTTAGAGGCGGTGGAGGAAGCTTCCGGGCGCAGCGCGGCGGCGGCTGGCGAGGGCCGATCGGCCCCCATTATTGAGCCCGATCGGGCCGAGGGGGGCTCCCTCCGGGTCCCGTCGTCGCGTCGCGTGTTACGAGTCTTCTAGATGATGTATTTCTTGGTTCCGGTTAGTTCACGCGGGATTAATCCGAAGCCTTCTAGACTTGTTTCGAGTTGGATTGCGTTATGTTACGTCGGCCAGATGCCACGTCATCTCTGGCGATTTTACTCGTTAAGTCCCCGCAAAATCACAACTTTACCAAAAACTCGATGGAATTATGTTAGTGACACCCTATTCTAGGTTGTTATTATTATTTATACCCCTTTCTCATGTTTAATTAATTAAAAATTTTATATGATAACAAGTATCAGATGACTTCGACAGACGAGCTAAGCGGGGACGCCCAAGGGCAAGTTGCTAAAGAGAATGCATTACGCCCCATTCGATGCCCCTCGTAGTGACACATCCCGAAGATGAAAGTCCTAGTGCAAATGTGCGACCTGAAATACAAATAGTAGCACAAGGACAATCGGAACAACCGGTCCTCGAGTAATTTGGGAAATCATGACGAAATTTGGATGATTCAATTGAAGAAATTGCCATAAATTATCTTGAATCTAGAGAATCATATAACGAAAAGACTACGGATGTCGACATTAATTTCGTCTCTAAAATCGCAGGTTTATTGATCGTGATCCCAACCAAAGTCCATGGCAGAGTGCCTAAGCGCTCGATTGGGTCAAATGGAAAGAAGCAATAGAGACGGAATTGCGCTCGCTTTCTAAGAGGCAAGTATTCGGGCGGCCGCCAAGCACGCCCCAAAGTATTCCCCCAGTAGGATACAAATGGGTGTTTGTTCGAAAGAGAGATGAGAACAATGTGGTGGTGAGATACAAAGCGAGGCTTGTAGCACAAGGGTTCACGCAGAGACCGGCATTGATTATGATGAAACATATTCTCCAGCTTATGAGTGGCATAACGTTCCGATATTTGATATCCATGGTAGCGGGTTTAAACTTAAGAATGCGAGATGATGGACGTAGTGACCGCGATACCTGTATGGGTCGCCGGATTCGGATATATATATGAAAATCCCCGATGGATTGAAAATTCCGGATTCTAAAACAAATCGCAACATGTACAAAGTCAAGTTGCAGAGGGCACTGTATGGGCTTAAACAGTCTGGCCGCATGTGGTACAATCGGCTAAGTGACTTCCTCCTGAAGAAAGGATACGTTAACGATACCGATTCTCCCTATGTATTTATTAGAAAATCCCGTAGGGTTTTTGTATCATTTCGCCTATGTTGATGACTTAAATATCATAGGCAAGGTGAAGATGATATTAAGGAGGCAAGCACCTACCTTAAGGCGGAGTTTGAAATGAAAGACTTGGGTAGAACCAAGTTTTGCTTGGGCCTGCAGACGAAAGCATCTCCCCGGAGGAATTTTTGTACACCAATCTACCTACACGGGAAGGTTTTAGAAAGATTTAATATGTCAAGGGCTCATCCCGCTCATACCCCGATGGTTGTCGGATCACTTGAGGTTGACAAAGACCCATTTAGACCAAGAAGTGATGATGAGAAGCCTTTAGGACCCGAAGTTCCTTATTTGAGCGCTATTGGAGCACTAATGTACCTTGCGAATGCACAAGGCCCGATATTGCATTCGCGGTGAATTTGCTAGCTCGTCATAGTGCGAACCCGACCTTCAGAAGACATTGGGTAGGTGTTAAGACAATACTTAGATACCTGAGCGGAACCCAAGATCTTGGCTTGTATTTCCCGAAGAATCAAGATCTAAGATTTGTTGGGTATGCGAATCTTTGGATATCCGTTCGATCCGCATAATGCAATATCCCAAACCGGTTTTGTGTTTCTATGTGGTGGTACTGGCGTATCCCGGACATCTTGCAAAACAAACCATGGTTGCAACGTCTACAAACCACTCAGAGATAATTGCATTATATGAAGCTGCACGTGAATGTGCCTGGTTACGGCGGATGACTAACCATATCCAGAAGTCATGTGGCCTTAGTACCGTTGACACCCCCACTATTATCTATGAGGATAATGCAGCATGTGTTGCACAAATACAAACGGGCTATATTAAGAGTAATATGACTAAGCATATATCTCCTAAATATTTCTATACTCACGAACTCCGAATGTGGTGAGGTGAATATCTTGAAAGTTCGATCATGTGACAATCTAGCGGTTTGTTCACTAAATCATTACCAGCTACTACATTCGAAAATGTATTCATAATATTGGTATGAGGCGGCAAAAAGACCTACAAATTTCGGGGGAGATCGCCTCGAAGTTGCCCTTAATGTTGGGTCCGAAGATCCCGAAATTTATAATCTTGAAGATTATAAAATGTCCTCAAGACAATTGTTGTACTCTTTTCCCATAAATGAGTTTTTCGTAAGTTTCTCATAATGGTTTTTAATGAGGCAACAAGTGCAATGCATCTGGCGGCACTATGTACTCTTTCTCCATATTTTTCCCATTGGGTTTTTAGGAGTTTTAATGAGGCATGAGTTGACCGCGGTATTCGCCAAGGGGGAGTGTTGAGAAACATAACCCTAACATAATTGTGGGCTCATACCGAATATACCCCCCCTCAAGGGTTAAGACTATATAATGGAACCTGTACCCATCTATAATGAATAAGAGAATACTGTTCCACAATATTTGCTCTCCTTCGTGTTCATCCGGTGTGCTACCAGGGGAAGGGATACGGAGATCATCTACACCTCCTCACGCCTCATCCGCTACGGAAGGGAAGGGAATTGGATCGGGGATCCTCAACAAAGACCAAGTTACTTAACACCATCAAGAGTACTCCCTCCGTCCCTTTTATGTGTGTGTCGTCCTAAGCGCGTGTGTTGCGTGAGGGAAATACGATTTTCTAGAGACAAAAACATTTAGGGACAGAGGGAGTAGATACTAGACACGGAGTACTAGACACGTACTCCCTTCTTCCAAAAATAAAAATTTGTTTAAAAATTTTTTAACTTTAACTAAGTTTATAGAAAACATGCACAACATTTATATTTTCAAATAAATTTAACTTTAACTAAGTTTATAGAAAACATGCACAACATTTATATTTTCAAATAAATTTATTATAAAAAGTATATTCAAAGATTTATCTAATCTAATATTACCTCCATTCCAAATTATAAGACATTTTGGCTTTCTAGATACTTTAATCTAATTATGTATCTAGAAAAGCCAAAATGTCTTATAATTTGGAATGGAGGGAGTAATACCGATTATGTGCCATAAATATTAATATTTTATTAAATATATTCAGTCAAAGTTAAAAATTATTGACTTTTTGAGAAACGAAAATGATTTTTTTTTGGGATAGGGAGAGTAGAAATAGGACACCAAACAAAAAATAAAACTTGCACAAATGTGATAGGGCTGCCTCCAGGCTTCAGCTACTTTTCAGCACATCGGTTTCGAGCCAGGCATTCTTCCTTGTCCGGTGTCCTCCACGGTGCTACGTTATCTGCCCGTTTGTAGCACTCGTTAATCAGGGCCGTGTGGCCCTGAGCGTTGCCATCTGCTACTACTCACACGACGCACGTCGCATCATGAGAAACTCGGCGGCTGGGCTTAAGTACCTTGGGCCGATCCGCAAGCCCGCGAGCTCATTCACACAGACGGCCCACTTCTGAATGCCACCTCCCTCCGCTGGTTGGGCCGCCACCTCGCCTCCTCGCCCGCCCTATGTGGGCTTGCGGCGTGGGTCGCTGGCTCGCCCGCGCGCTGCTTTGCCTGGTTCATTCAGCCGCAGGGCGCTTCTCCTCCCACTTCTTCCACCCTTCCGCCGCCACCGCCGCCGCACGCACCAAGGCAGCGCCCCGTTCCTGCTCCAGTCGAGGGGAGATGGCACTCTACCGTCGTATCCTGCTCCTCCGCCGCCTCTCCCACCTTCACCCCTCACCGGCCCCCGCCATATGCTCCTCACCCCCACCCACCCTTGCGGGGCTCCTCACCCGCCGCCACTTCGCCTTCTCGTCCGCCGAGGAAGCCGCCGCCGAGCGCCGCCGCCGCAAACGCCGCCTCCGCATCGAGCCTCCGATCAACGCGCTCAGCCGTTCCCCGCCTCCCCGGCGGGACCCCAACCAACCGGACACCACCTCTGCGCTCGTCGGCCCGCGCCTCAGCCTCCACAACCGCGTCCAGTCCCTCATCCGCTCGGGCGATCTCGACGGCGCCTCCGCCGTTGCCCGCGCCGCCGTCTCCTCCCGCGTCCGGCCCACCGTCTTCAGCTGCAACGCCGTCATCGCGGCCATGGTCCGCGCCGGCCGCCACGATGACGTCGTCGCGCTATTCGAGTTCTTCTTCCGCCGCTCCAACATCGTCCCCAACATCGTCTCCTACAACAGCCTCATCCTTGCGCACTGCGAGGCCAACCGCGTCGACACCGCGATGCAGGTGTACCACGACATGCTCAAGTCTTCGCTGCCCTTCTCCCCCTCTGCCGTCACCTACCGCCACCTCACCAAAGGGGTCTCGTCGCTGCCGGCCGCATCCGTGACGCCCTCGACCTCCTCCGCGAGATGCTCGCCCGCAACGCTGGCGCCGACTCCCTCGTCTACAACAACCTCATCGCTGGCTACATCGACCTGGACGACTGGGACAAGGCCTTCGAGCTCTTCAACGAGCTCGCAGAGAGGTGCCTTGTATACGACGGTGTCGTCCACACCACCTTCATGGAGGGCTACTGGAAACAGGGCAAGGACAAGGAGGCCATGGACAACTACCAGTCCCTTCTTGATCGGGGCTTTAAGATGACGCCAGCCACCTGCAACGTCCTGCTTGAGACACTCTTCAAGCACGGCAAGCACAAGGAGGCCAACGACCTTTGGGAGACCATGATCGACAACCACAGCCCGCCAAGCTTCATTGGCATCAACGCAGAGTCCTACAGCGTCATGGTTAACCAGTGCTTCAGGGAGGGGCAAGTTCGAGGAGGCGATTGAGGTCTTCCACCGCCAGCCCAGGAAGAACGTCCAAATGGACGTTGGTTGCTTCAACAACATCATTGGCAAACTCTGTGAGAATGGGATGCTAGCTGAGGCAGAAAAGCTCTTTGAGGAGATGGAGACCAAGTCAGTCCTTCCAGATGTGTACACCTACACTTACCTTGTCGACTCGTGCTTCAAGGAAGGCCGTGTGGAAGATACAATGCAATATTTCTACAAAATGGCTGATGGGAGGGAGCATGGGCCAAAGTTCAATATTGGTTTCTTCAATCGCATGTTTGAAGGACTTACAGAAGCTGGCCGGATTGATGATGCCTTGAAGGTGTATGGGAGGATGCCTGACAAAGAGATCAAACCAAACACAACTACTTTTGAAATCCTTGTCAAAACCTTATGCAAAGAAGGGGACTTGGATAAGGCAAAGGGCCTTGTGATGGACATGGCAAGGGGTGGTATTGTGCCTCCTCCAGAGTTCCGTGAATTTGTTGTTGACTTTTTCAAGAAGGCTGATCGACAGGAAGAAATTGAGAAAGCTTTTGAAGAAGAACCTATGCCAACACCTCAGCCAAGGACAGAGTATCAGTCGAGGTCGAGGACCGAGTATCCCTCTCGCAATGCAGTTGGTGCTGCTCAAGCAAAACAACCTGGCTTTAGCTCTGCTCCAGCGGTGGAGCCTGGATTTGTTTACTCTCAGCCACAACAGTCAACATTTTGTAACAATCAGAATCGACAGTCTGAGTTTGGCTCATCTCATTCATGGAATTCAAGTTTTGGTGCTCCTCAAGCACAGCCTGGATATGGTGCTCCTCAAGCACAGCCTGGATATGGTGCACCTCAGTCACATGCTGTAGTTGGTTCGTCTCAGCCACAACCGTCACAGTTTGGTGGTTCTCAGGGTATACCAGGATATAGTAACATAGGAAATCAGCCACAGTTTGGTGGTTCTCAGGGTGTACCAGGATATAGTAACATAGGAAATCAGCCACAGTTTGGTGGTTCTCAGGGTGTACCAGGATACAGTAACATAGGAAATCAGCATGGTCAGTTTGGCTCTCCACATGGAGAACCAAAATTTAGCAACCATCCACCACAAGTTGGGTATGGTGCCCAATTGCCTCAGTCAAGGTATCGCTTTGAGCCCCAACAAGAACAGGCCGGCTTTGGAAATCGAGGAGAGTCAGGGTATCGCTTTGAGCCCCAACAAGAACAGGCGGTTTTGGAAATCGAGGAGCGCTGCCTGCATATGGGGCTTCAAACCAACCCTCATATGGTACCGCTGGAGCTCAAGTGGTTATGGATCAACCCAAGGGCGACTGGGATACGGTGGCCCCTCAAGCGCAGTCACATGAATCTCAGTCACCACATCACCAGGCAAGGTTTGGCATGCAAGATGTCCAACATAACAATGACATCTATAGATACAACCCGGGATACAGGCCGCCTAGTGGTCCGCAGGGATTTGATGCTCCCCATGGTGATTCTGAAACTGCTTCATCTAAAGACCATCAAGAGACTACCACTCCTGAAGATCAGCAACAAGTAGCATTTATGAAAGCATGAGGCGACATACATACTTGTCTGTCAAAGAGGTTTTCAGTCATAAAATGAATTAGTTCTTTAGATATGAAGATTTTGATGGACAGATGTGAATCAAATTTCAATATTGTTCCTATGGTCCTCACTGATGTACCGTTTAACTGTTTCTCAGGATGAAGGAA
This sequence comes from Hyparrhenia diplandra, assembly GCA_015847255.1. Taxonomy (NCBI): domain Eukaryota; kingdom Viridiplantae; phylum Streptophyta; class Magnoliopsida; order Poales; family Poaceae; genus Hyparrhenia; species Hyparrhenia diplandra. The sequence goes on along the minus strand of JADLZK010010959.1, from coordinate 63,137 downwards.
CACTTTTTAATGTTTGTTTAAGTTGGAACTTTTAGCCAGGATGCTTGGTGCTTTTGGAAGTATAGGTCTCGTTGCTATCTGATATTAACTATCTAATTTTTATTTACAGGTGTTGGTCTATCTAGGATTCTAGTTTTTAATTACAGATATTGATAATCTATCTGTTCTTACAAAGCCTCGTCCGTATTTGTGCACCGCAGAATATTGATGTTTTTTTTATCGAGGTGAAGATGGGTATCTGGATGTTTTTTTTTTAATTGTATCTAGATGTATTTTTTTGGTTAGCTGTAGCATCTATAACAAGATGTCCCAAATAACAAGGTGACTTTGTTGCAATGGCTTTTTTTTTTTTTTTGAGACAGATGAGAGATGGAGGTGGAGACAAATATGTGTTTTTTTGATGTTGTAGCCGGTTGTTTTTATGGTGCAATAAGCATTTCCTAAGGCCTTGCAATGGCTTTTTTTTTTTTGATTGAGACAGATGAGAGATGGAGGTGGAGACCAATATGTGTTTTTTTTTATGTTGTAGCCGGTTGTTTTATGGTGCAATAAGCATTTCCTAAGGCCAGGTACAATAGACTGTTTGAGCCATTTCCTTTCATGTTGCTACAACTTTTCACCCACCATTCAAGCACCCCCCTTAAGGCCAGGTACAATAGACTGTTTGGTTCAAAAGTCTTACTTCCTATGTTCCATTTTATAGGTCGTCCTAGCGGTTGGATTGAGTGTCCAAGTTTGTTACTTGTTGCATATATCTAAACGGATTAATGTCCACATCCACACAATCTTGCATGCATCACGAAAGTTCTAAAAGCGAACTATAAATTGGGACGGGAGAGGTATTTTTTAGTCTCAGGGACTTTTAGAAGAAAAAAAAACAAACACCTCCATAGTCGGCTAAACACCCACCACATTATCAAGAGAGAGTGCGTAGCTTGGCACTGCTTCCGTCACCGAGCTCTTCACATAAACCAATGCTCTTCTTCCACTTTTTAGAATTGATGCATGACACTAGCAAGGGGTCCCAGTGTAAATAGAGACTAATAATTGTAGTATGAACTAGGCTGTAAACTTCCCCGATGATGACTTGTTTTGGCTTATAGCCAACTATTATTGGCCTCGCTCTTAAGTCGCTAGAATTGTGTTCAATGTTGCGAGGTGCCGGCGTATATTTCTTTCCCTCCCTCCCATCGCGGGCGATATTTCTCTCCCCCCCCTCCCATCGCCTTGTCTCCTTGACTTGCAAAAAGTGTTGCCTAGAATTGCCTGAAAAGTTAGGCCTCGTTTGGAACGTAGGATAGGCAAAGGAATTTCACGGGGAACCAAATCCTTTACCTTGATGACGTCATGCAGCGTTTGGATCAAAGGAACGAAATGCACTGTTCCAAAGGAATGTTTCCCTTTTTACGTAAAAAAGCGGAGGAATGAAAACATCCACCGCTCTCTCTTGTTTTTCATTCCTTCACGCGAGTCCAAGACACTCATGCTCACTAATGCGACTTGATGCAGGCTTTATGGAGACAAAGGACAAAACACTCATTGATTAACACCGCATACACTAGGGTCCATGCAAGCACCAGCACATACTCCGTACCGTATGGCCGATCAGAATATTTTATATATATGTTTGATCGATCCCGACACACGTAGTATGTGTCAAGTAGTAATCACGTATGTTTATCTGCAAATTAAAGTTTTATGCTGGAATGACAAATATTTAAATAATATAAAACAAGTGTTAATCTCTTTTAATCATATCTCATGTTTTGAGAATCCCGTGTTACAATTCCTGTGTTCCAAACACCTCAATCTATATTTTCTGGATTTTGAAATCCTGTAGTTTTCTACCTTCTACTCGTTCCTTTGTTTTTACGCTTTCTGTATTTACTCTCATTCCTTTTATTTCTATTCCTACGTTCCAAACAGGGCCCTTAATGGTTTTTTGCACAGCAAGGCAAGTCTGAAGAAATGCCGTTTGGTTTGGAGGTCTATGCCTGAGAAGGTTAATAAGAGGAGATACTCATCATAATATTGGGGTGTTAAATAATGTTTGTTGTGTAGAATTAGCATATAGCTTTTGCGGTTTTACTTAATAAATATATTTAAATATTTTCTTAGTTAAATAAATAGAAAATTATTTATAAACCTAGAAAAATTATTTGTATTTAATAATTAATTACATGTATATTAAGAGGGCAAAATAATAGTTTATTTAACATCTAGTATATACGAGAAACTAATAATAGAAAAACAACGTCACGTCTCTCACTTAATTAAGTGTACCAATAAACAGTAAACAATGCATCAACTGTAGTTATGCCGTGCAAAGAAAAGCGACCGAAGCTAGGCACCCAATTTTTAAAATATCTATATGAGCTTTCTTAGTAAAATTAAATAGAAAATTGTTTCTAATCAAACATTTTGTGATAAAACATGTCAAATAAAGTTACCTGTTGATCATCCTCATCAGCGTTGAAAAAGAAAACTTGTTGCAAATTGCATTTTATTTAGGGATCAATTGAACAGAAAGGCAGCATGAAGAATCCTGACATTAGAGATCTTCCTGAACAAATCAGGAAATAGAAAAATTTAGAGAGGGAGAGAGAAAAGGTTAATGTAATTGAGAGCAACAACATATCTGAACAGGATTTATTTGTGTACTTCCACTGTTTCACACAGATCTAAAAATAACAAATCATGATCACAATTGCAATCTCTTGACATCATAATGTCTACAAGATGGAGCCTAATGATACAAAACCTGAAGTTTACTAATTTCAGAAGCCTAAAAGCATGTGTGGGACTGATTCCATGTGAGCGATGCATTGAATCCTAGTTGAACCGACGTCCGGTTTTCAGATCTCATGGGTCTCTAGAGAGCCTTTAGCTGTGATTTTCGAGGAAATCCCGGTCAAGTGGTGGTTTTGGGATTGCTCCGCTCTATGTTTTTCTTCTCAATTTCATAAACTTTTAGTCAAACAGTTTTAGTTCCACACACCCTGATTCAATAAAAAAAAGGTGCAGTTGTGAAAGTGCCTAAAGAGTGTTCTATAGACTCCAGATTTTGTAGAGGTGTTGCACGGTGGAGTTTGTGCAATAGAGTTCATGGAGCAGTTCCAAAAAACCCTTATGCTAGCTCATAAAAACGTCAGCATGGGTTTTAGCTTTGACTTCTTTTGCTCCTTGGGTGAAACCTTTACTAAATGCTGACTAATAAAACCGTTTGCGAGATAAATTACATGGAAGAGAAGCCGGGTTTTATGAGCTATAAAGAATAAATGAAGAAGATAAGATTACACTAGCAAAATATGCTCGTGTGTTTGCACCTGATGTACCTATAATTTATTATCCTAGACGTGATCTGCCAAGGCGATCAGGTAGAAGTAATTGATGGCATTGTCGTCATTGCCAGTTGATAGCTAGATATCCGCGACCTTGTTGAGCGTCCTCGCATTGACGGCAGCAGTGGCGAATGCGGCAATAATATGATGTGAACTTGATGACGTGTAAGATGATGATAGTGATTCGTTCTCGTTATCTCTGCAAGCTCAACGTCGTAGGGCGGCAACGCCATTATCGCCGATGGCGAGAATCCACATACGCATCTCAGCTTATTTGACAATCTTGTCAACACGCTGGGTGTCGTCGTTTGATATTGGCAGCCCAACTCGTGCTCGTTGTCATGGTGGCCGAGTTGTATGTTTCTTTCACGTTAGGAAAGATGATCATTGTTCCTATACCTAATAACGTATCAGCCTAACATTAAGGGAAGTCCAATTAGGATTGATATGCATTGCTTTTTTGAATTAGACACACACGCCCCGTGCTAGCTGGGCTGGGCCTTCCTGGCCACTGCTATCATGTGCAAGTTGTAGACACGGCAATTTTTTTTTGAACGGTGGGCCAGACAAAAAAGAGATGAAAGGAAAAAAGATGAAAAAGAAAGGAAAAAAAGGTAAAAAACAATTGGCCGAATTTTTTTAATAGAAGATACAGAAGATATATATATATATATATTGAGATTATACAGAAGATATATAGATATGGATATATTGTACGTAGTAAATAATAATACAGTATATAAATTATACGGTATAACGCAGTCACCTCAACACACGTAAACCCTACCTTGCAGAAAGGAATCCTGCTAATTGGGCCTTGTTGATGGTCCGGACGTCCGGAGGTAGGCGGCTTCCAAATCCACACAGCCCGTGGGCTAACTTCACGTGTGCCGGCCGCGAGCCCTCGAGCTCTCTGTAGTCTGTACCCCCATCTCCATTCTCAGTCCATCGCTCGGCGCCTCCAATCAATCCTCTCTTTTCCACCCACGCCGCTACGCCCCCCCGATCCAACCCTAACCCCTTCGCCGGCGCGCTCTACTCCGCCTCCACTCCCCGTCTGGTGCCTCTCATCGGCGGCTCTCCGGTGCGTTCCCCTCGCCCTTGCTCTCATCTTTACACGCCTCCTTCCACTTCCTGCGCGTTAATTTCACCTTCCGCTTTCTGTCTCTGCGCCGCGCCCTAGGGCTTCACGTTCGTCCGGGGTACGGCTCCTGCGATTCACGCACAATGGAGCAAGATCAGAGCGTGGCAGCTGTCGGCACTGCGGATTCTGGTGCCGCGGCTTTTGATTTTGCGACTGACAATCAATCTAGCTCGGCTGTGAGCGGCGGAACCACCGTGGCCCCCGACGGTGGAGCTCAGGCAGCAGATGCATCTGTCTACCAGGCCGAGCACACGGCGTTGAATGGGACGGCTGGCGATATGGCCGATTACCAGTCTACAGGAGCCACAGAGAACGGCGCAGTTGTCACCAACGAGATGGGCGAGCCGGTTCCTGAGCCATCCTACGAGGAAGGTAATACTGGGCTTGCAGGCTCGCCTAATTTGGTATCCACCTTATGTTTGCTCCTAACGTGCCGCTTTCTTATGCAGCTGTGCTTTCAGCAGAAGAGGCTAGATTATGGAGTGTTGTTACAGCGAATTCCTTAGATTTTAATGCCTGGACTGCACTTATTGAGGAAACGGAGAAAATTGCTGAGGTAATGTTCGGTTAGCTGCTTGACGATACAACCGTTCTTATAACATTCTTTGTGCAGCTAGCTATGTGTAAATGAGCTGATTTCGCATTATAAGCTATTTGCCAATCTGCAATTATTTGCCCATGGCTTTGATTGATTTGGAGCATATTGTAATTGATGCATTTATTTTGTTCTAAGATCAGTTACTTTCTTGTTCTTCGTTCTTGTCTCTATCCTGCTAGCAGACTATGGATCCTTGTGTTGCCTTCTTGCCTATAGTCAATTTGAAGTGTCTCTGCAGCTAATGCTTTAGTTTTCCCCGCAAGACCTTTGCTATTTTCTGTTTGGAATAAAATGTACTTTTTGAATTCAATCTGATTAACCAGTCATAAAAATCAGACCTTTTTGATATTATGGCATTCTTTATGTTAAAATCCTAATTCTTACTTTGTATATGCTTGTCCAGAACAATATTTTGAAGATACGGAAAGTGTATGCGATTCGTTTCTTGCGGAATTCCCTCTTTGCTTTGGGTATTGGAAGAAGTATGCTGATCATGAAGCAAGACTTGATGGTGTCAGTAAAGTTATAGAGGTGTATGAACGAGCAGTTCTTGCAGTTACTTATTCAGTGGACATTTGGTATAACTATTGTCAGTTACGCAATTTCAACATATGATGACCCAGATATCATCCGAAGGTAGCAATCCATACACAATATGCCCGTTCAATGAAGCTTCTGTATCTAGAGTTTCTCTCTTCTGATTACTTGAAATGACTAGGCATTTGAATTCTATCTGTCATACATAAATTCTCGATTAAGTTCTTGATAATTGTCATAGCTCAATGCTCACTTCTGCACTTTGTGTGGCAGCATAGTCTATCAGAAAATGGATTTGTAAGAATTTATCTATGTTGTTAGAAGTGATTGTATGCCTCTGAAGTCTGAATTGCAACAGGCCAATGGGTTAATACTATACCTACCTTTAGGGGCTAAGCACAATGTATTTATTTGGCCTTTTGTGAACTCAGTCTCTTGATGTAGTCATTTCTTTGAGCCTATGTCAGTTCATACTTCATACAGTAGCTTTTGTATGACATATTAACGTGCTTATTTAATATATTCCTCAAAAGAACGCTTATTTGATCAAAGATGCTTTAAACACTACATATTTATGGCCATATAAGTAAAGTTGAAATATGCCTATCATGAACAATGTCGTCCCTCCTTGGATGTAAATAGCTACTTGCCTTTGCACCTGCCTGCCAGGCATCATCCATTGCATGTTACATTGGTGGGTTTTTTTAACTCTTCTCAACCTTTGGAGTAACTTTCTCTGCCTTCTGGTTTCTTACAGACTGTTTGAACGTGGCTTGGCATATGTTGGAACAGATTATCGTTCCAATATTTTGTGGGATGAGTATATTAAGTATGAAGAGTCACTGGAGGCTTGGAGTCATCTAGCTGTTATATATACAAGAGTATTGGAGCATCCCATCCAGCAGCTTGATCGGTATTTTAATTGGTAAGTTCTTTTCTTTCACTTATTTTTGTGTGTTTATATTCAAATTTTTTGAACTTCAGCTTCCTTTTTGTGTTACTATGAATATTATCTATCTTTTATTTATCTGCACTAATTGATAGCTTTATTGTATGATGATTTGATCAATAAACATATCATTAACAACATTTATGTCTGCCATGTGTGAACGTGAACTAAAGTAATGTATGCTATGTATGCTATGCGGCTATGCGCATCACTATACCATTTTGGCTTGTGTGGTACTAATCATTACTTTTACACAGCCTCAAGGAATTGGCTTCGAAGCACAGTCTTTCAGAAATACTTACTGCAGAAGAAGCCTCGTTGTATGCTGTCACGCCTGAGACCAGTGCTCAAGTGCCTGATGGCGAGGCGCATCCTGATGGCGCTGATAGGCCTGGTCTACCAGAAAATTCATCTTCAACAGATGCAGAGAGCCTTGCAAAGTATGTCTCCATGAGGGAAGAGATGTACAAGAAGGCTAAAGAGTATGAATCTAAGATTATTGGTTTTGAGCTAGCTATTAGGCGGCCATATTTTCATGTCAAGCCTCTTGACAATCCAGAGCTTGAAAATTGGCATAACTACCTTGACTTGATCGAGAAGGAAGAAGACATTAATAAGGTATGCTTTGACACTTCTAGAAACCCCTTGTCCTTTTTATTTGGTAGATTTTATGGAACGCTTGAGATCTTATAACTTACAATCCAGTCTTATTGGCTCCACTATATCCTTTAACGGCTAGTATTTGGACGAAGCTTCCTTTGTAATGGGATATTGAACTGAGGATAGAGCGTGGACATAATGTTTGGTTTCGATGAGGCTAAGTACTCCAAACTTTCATTTGGCAGTGGTCGTTCTGGGTTCATGATATATGGTACCAAATACCAGTTTTGAATTTTTAATCTCATATATGCAGGTATTTGCTTAATGCTCACCTTCTTAACCATCTATCTATCGAGCAGGATGGTCCCTCCTCTCTTATGGAGGGGCCTCCGTAATCAGCTAATGGAGTAATCTGTGTGAACTTCTTTTTTTTGTCAATACTATATCCTTATTATCATTATTTACCCCCTTTTATTTCCTCCAGTACATAAGATTTTGATGGTATGATAAACTGTTTTCAGGTTATCAAATTGTATGAAAGGTGTGTGATTGCATGTGCTAGTTATTCAGAATTCTGGATCCGCTATGTGCAATGTATGGAGGATAAAGGGAGTCTAGACCTGGCAAACAATGCCCTGGCTCGTGCTACTCATGTGTTTGTCAAGGTATTATTTCATAACTGGGATGAAAATGTGCTTCTACTAAAACTGTAGGGTGTATTAAGATTCAGAAGTCAAACACTGTAAACTTCGGTCATCAAGTAGTAGACATATATGTATGTTTAGTGCACAAAAGATGCATCAATAGATTTAGTTCACGTGTCTCTTAATAGTAATTGTTTTAGTAATTCATAATGCAAGAGAAATTAATGATCAAAGAATAGGACTTCCTCAAATCCTGTTACACCGTGGGAAAAGAAATTTGTGGAATACATGATCACCCTTTATGTTTTTACCTTGTAGGTTTCCATTTCCTCTTATCATGGATGTTATGTAATCTGTGTACTCCTGTATGCATATGTACAGCTTGGTTTCAATGCTGATCTAACCAAAATTCTGTATCCATATCCATGGTTGTATTTTTCATTGTGGCATGTCATCTTAGATGATTAGATTCCATATTGCCATAAAGAAACGCCAGCAAAAACAAAATGGAGACGCAATACATTAAACATACTCTTATGAATTTTTGCTGATGTTGTTCTGATTTAGGATCAGATTTCCAAAACTTTAGTTTGGACACTGATACTTTGAGAAACATTAAAACGTGAAACTATACTGTCATGGTCAATTTTGGTTTATAGGATCTGAAATAAAAGCTCCCTGAATACCATGGCATAAATGAGAATATATTGCTAATACACCTGTTCCTTTTTATGTTTACAGAAGCAGCCAGAGATCCATCTGTTTAATGCGGCGCTTTAAGGAGCTTAATGGGGATATTTCTGGAGCACGTGCAGAATATCAGCATCTTTACTCAGATTTATGTCCAGGCTTTCTAGAGGCCATTGTGAAGCATTCTAATATGGAACACCGACTGGTATGACTTTGTACTAGCAACTATCATGTTTTTTTTTTTTTTTTTTTTTCCCAAATGTGCAAGAGTTTCTTTAAAACGTGTCTATGTTTGTAGGGAGATAAAGAATTATCCTGTTCAGTTTACTTAAAAAGCCATCGCTGCTGAGAAGGAAAAGGAACAGAGCCAGCTATTGCCAACATTGCTTATTCAGTACTCCCGTTTCTTATTTTTGGTAATTTTTTTATCACAATATATATTATTAATAATTGCTTATTCAGTACTCCCGTTTCTTATTTTTGGTAATTTTTTTTTCACATATTATTAATAATATCTTTAAAGTGTTAAAAACACAGCATTCACATGCCTGTCTAAATTATTTTTAAAAAAAACGCCTTTCTGTAAGTTTTTGAGATGATCAAAACTTATGGTAAGATAATTTCATCTTGCAATTGGCTTTCTGAAGCACAGCAGGTTTTTCCCCTTTTTTTTTTCTGTTTGACTGGTAGTTGATTGAGTTAAACAACACCCACATTAGTGAATTTAATGTGTCCCTTGAAATGTGTAGGCCATCCGAGACTTGGAGAAGGCAAGAGAGATATTAACTGTGCTGCATGAGCAGTTAAATGTAACAAAACCAGTGCTTGAGGTTGAAACTTTTACTGACTTATACAAAAATATCTCAATATCTTTTCTTCTTTGCCCTCTATTTAACTAATGTTGCATTATTTTACAGGCTGCCATCCATTTAGAGTCGATTTTTCCATGCGAAAAGCGTATTGAATTTTTTAGACTCACTTGTGGAGAAGTTTGTTACACCTGAATCATCTCAGGGAGAGGTGGCAAGTCTAGTTGACAAAGAAGAAATATCTTCCATATTTTTAGAGGTAAATACCTAAAAGCTTCATTGAATATAGTTCCTTCTTGGTTTGTTTTTGGGAACATAAAGTAGATTGTAATACAATTTGATTGCTATTAAGGGGTAAATTTTAATTGTAATCATTTTGGGAACTTGAAGTATTAACCATTAACTATTATGTACTCCCTAAGTCTCAAATAGATGACACCTTAGCTATGAATCTGGACTATGAGGGAATGTGATCATTGGGAACATGGAATATGCATCTTCTTTTAATCTTAGACCATCATAAGTAACTGTGAAGTATGATTTGTTTGCTTTTCTTTGGGAACATGAAGCAGATTGTAATACTGTTTGGAAATTTTGATCTCGAGCGAAGTTCTGCATTTTTATTTTGTTTAGGTAATGCAATAGAAGTTGTATATAGATGTGGAACTCTCCTTAAAGTCAAAGCAACAGTTAATACGGATGATCTCTGTATGCACAGTAATGAGTTATCAAATATAGTAATCTTTTAATGTTAGTTCTATGTAAGACAAGACTTCTGTTTGGGGTTTCTGACCTGTGCTTTTGCGATTTTATTTTTGGCCTCATCCGCTTGATAGGTTATTGATTCATTTCCAATTTGTCTGCAGTTTTTGGATCTCTTTGGGGATGCAAAGTCAATCAAGAAGGCTTTAAATCGGCATACAACTCTTTTTGCTTGTAAGAGAAGCATTCTGCCATCAAAGAAACGGAAAGCAGATGATGCTGTTGTGTCAGACAGGGACAAATTTGCTAAAACTGGGGTTACTCAACCAGCCATGGGGACTGATCCAAATGCATCCAATCCTCCTGTTTGGCCTGCAACTTCCGAAGCATCTGGGCAACAATGGGGAGCTTATGCACAGCAGGTAACATATTCATTTAATCATTTCAATCTGCATGTTTTAGTTCTATGATATCATTTTTTATTTGATTTATTTTGTTTGCTGCTCTGATCAAGATTAGATACATTTATAGGAAAAGAAAAGTGTGAAATTGCTGATTGTATCTCTAATTCCTCCCAAACAGTGGACAGAAGTTTTGGTGGTTGTCTCTCAATGCCTATTGTTCTCCCAAACAGTGGACAGAAGTTTCACTTAGCTCTGGAACCCTTTTTTCTGAGTTCTTTATTCCTATGATTCTTTTCGAACTTAGGATTGAATCATTTTATCCACAGAGCTTTTGATTTTTACAATAGTTGTTTTATTATTTGTTTGGCTATAATTTTTTCTAGTGGTTTGACTGTATATTTTTGTGTATTAACTTTTTTAACTTTTTTGCGTTGTAGGCAGCATATCCTGCATATGGAACTTATGACTACAACCATCAAATGCCTCAGCCTGCTCCTCAAGCAGCTGCCTATGGTGCTTATCCTCCAACATACTCTGCTCAGGTATTGTGTTTTTGATTTCTGCCTAAATTTACAGAATGCTTCTCAATTATAACACATTAAGGGTATCTTCCTAAGTTCTATTGCAATTTGCAAATGAATGATTGCACCCTTCCCTCCATCCACATTTTCTACTTGTATTAACTTTTAAAATCAAGAAAATAACATCAGGTGACTGAAAACGAGAATCCACCCAGTTGATTGTGAACATGTGGTTTGTGAGATATAGAATTAGAGGGGCAGTGGGGTACACTAGGATGACATTGGAATTGGGATAGCTGATGGATTTCCAGGGTAGGCGAGAAAAAAAAATGGAACCGCTTTTATTGCGGCCAGGAGAGGCACTAGAGATTTAGATATTGGTGTGAGGGAGTGAGCAGCAGAAAACAATGCGCGAGGAAAACATGTCATAGATGGCTGGGCCACTGGTTTAGTGGTTGGGCATCAGATGTTTTAATCAATATCTGACTGGATTCTGCATAGTTTCCAGTCAGCTTGGTATTAGCGAGGAAAACATGTCATAGATGGCTGGGCCACTGGTTTAGTGGTTGGGCATCAGATGTTTTAATCAATATCTGACTGGATTCTGCATAGTTTCCAGTCAGCTTGGTATTAGCGTTGCCTATTTAGCCACATGCCCACATCATATTTTATTATGAGTATGCAGTCGCTGTAACCACTGGCAGATTTGAACAGCTTATGTTGTTACGAATGTTACATGCACATTGGTCTTGAGATGAAGTATCATGCTTGCTATTAGCATTTAGCGACCAGGCTTCATTGGAGCTACTTGATTGTCCAGTAATCATTTTATCTATCGTGGTCAGTATAGTAGTTTTGAAATTGTTGAAAGATTCTGTCTGATGCAAACTGTTATGTGTTCTGTAGGCCTATACACAACAAAACTACGCACAACCTGCAGCAATTCCTGCAGCTCCAGTGCCAGCAGTGGTACCAGCAGCTACGCCGGCCTCAGCTTACCCTCAGCAACCTGTGGCAGCTCCTCAACCTTATTATGGCACAACCTACTACTGATCAGTAATCTTGGATGGAGATCCGACGGGCCTGTTAATCTACTTTTTTTGCATGTGTTGTTCTGCAGTCTAATCAGCAGGCTTTTCAATACGTGAGGTCAAAGGCATCGCAAGACCTTCTGTACTCCCATTGTTTAGCTGCCCTCTAGACGGATGCTATCGACGAGATGATCACTTGAGAACAAATTTGAGATTTGTATAGTCAGCATTTTTGTTGCGCATATGTCGCTAGGAATTGGCATTATTTTCTTGCAATAGCGTAATTTTTACTGTAGACGAGATAGCAGTGTTAACCATGCATATTTTATGAACATATAATCGTCATTATTATTCAGTGTTCGTTCCCCCTTTCAAAGTTTAAAATTTAGTTTCCACCACTGCTTAATTGTGATAGCGGAATTCCTGTCAAGCACGCTCACTGGTGAAGCCCTCCGAACATTTTGCCCGTTGATGTCTCGAGATGTGCGACTGCGCAGTGGCTGTCTGGAAAGATCAACTCCTAGATTCACTAAGTCGAACTAATCTTGAGTTTGACTACTTTGAGAGGGTGATCGATTAACAATATATATATATAACACTAAAATATATTGTGAAAATGTATTTTATGGTGGTATTAATTTGGTGTCATAAGTACTGGTGCATTTTTTAAATAATTTGACTGTAGAGTGATTCTAGAAATTGACTTTGTTTTGGGATAGATATACTACTTGCTGTCGTAATTCATAAACCGCCTGCCATGTATGCCTGTATGGCAGTGCATACGCACCTTCATGCCCCGCTGGTTTGCTACAGCAATCGCGATGCTAGAATATATCGCATTTGACGAAGCGACGTGAGGATATTCACTATTCAGGACTTAGATGCAGCCACCACGGTGGACACGAGACCGAATATGTGCCCAACGCAAGCGGATAAGCCGCGCTTGGTCGAACCCACCCAAACCATGCGATGCGACAAGGCCAGAAGCCGAAATCGCGTCGTCCGCATCGGTGCCGCGGTCTCCACGACCAAAGCGCGCCGTCGTCGCCTTGTGCTTGTGGGCAGTTTCCTTGGATTGCAACGGTGCACGCGTGCACCCTATCCTCGTTTGCCACGGCGCCTCGTCTTTGCCGGCTCCGCGTGTCCCTGCGGATTTGCCTATATACATCTGCCCCTCTTGCCCACTGGTATCCTCGTCGCACGGTCGGCTGCCCATCGTCGTCTAGCACGCACGCTTGGGCAGTCTCTCTGTTCAGTCCATTGAGATCGATCTGTCGATGCACCTGTGCTGTGACTGATCTACTCAGCTCAGCTCTTGCACTAGGCAAGTAAGCTTTCCTGTCGATATCTTTGGGAGAAAGTAAACAGAGCCCTGCATAAACATAGCTAGATATAAAATGTTATTGCTTACGGAGTGCAGGAAACCGCGCCGATGGCCGAGGTCGACACTACACCGTTAGAATCCGTCAAGGCAGCAGTGGATCTCTTCGACCGGGGAAGCGATCAGAGCAGGCTTAGTCCAGACGGGAATGTGCGTCACTAGCTGCTGTAATCGCACTCGCTATTTCCAATTCGTTTTGTTCTGCTAATTAAGGCTGACATAAATCAGTCACACACTGTTTTGTTGCATATGCAGGAGGAACAACATCAGATCGCCATCTTGACCAGGGAGCTGGCGACCTGCAAGCTGCAGCTGGAGGTGAGGGAGAGCCAGCACAAGCAAGCCACGATGCAGATCGAAGCTCTGCAGAAGGCCGTGCAGGAGCTGTCGGGGCAGTACGAGAAAGAGTGCATGGACGCGCACCTCCGCATCGCGCAGCTGGAGGCGGAGAACATAAGCATCATGAGCCGGCAGTCGGAGACGGACGGCGAGTGCGAGGCCCTGCGTGGCGAGCTGGCCGCCGTGAGGGCCGACCTCGACGCCGCCAGGGCGTCGGTCGCCTTCGTGCTGCGGGAGGTGGAGGCCATGGAGACGAGGGCCATCCTGGAGAGGGAGGGCACCAAGGACGCCCTGGCGCGGATACTGCAGCTCAACGAGATGGTCCTGTCGTCCGCCGTCGCCGCCATCAGGGCGGAGGAGGAGAGGTCCGTCTTCTTTCAGGAGTCCACGCTCCAGCTGCTTGACTCTGACAGGAATCTCGAGGTGGTCAGGAGGCAGATTGAGATGATGGAGCGCATGGAGATGGAGCTGCTGGCCAAGACGGTGGAAGTCGAGTACCTAAGGGGAGGAGCTCAAGCAGGCCAAGGAGATTTACGTGTCGTCGCCGCAGCGAGATTCTGATGCAACCACGGCGGTGGTCACTGCTGCCGGTTGCAGCAACTTGATGCTCGTCATCATCAGGTTCGTGAAACAGCAGTGGAAGACGATATTGAAGCGGAGCCGGAATTCACGTTTCAGCACTCACCATCACCAGGAGTATCCTTTGTCTCTGACGAAATCTTTTGTCAAGCCGTTCCATCTGGTGGCAGCAAGATGGAGATTGGTACATCCGAGGATTTTGGTGAGAATGAGAATAAACAAGGAGCAGCAGTGATGGTGGTTGGGGACACGACAGTGCCTGAAGGGAACTCCGATGCTCAAGAGACAAGATGCCTTGTTGCTAAAACCTCTGGACGAGCCATTCAAGAATGTGGCAAAAGCATCGAAGCTGACACTGACAGCAAGCAAGGACCAGTTGAGTCGGATGGCGCACTTCCAGTGTGCCAAGGGAATGATGCCCCTGTTCAAGATCACGTAGACATGAATGCAGATGTCAGCTTCGTCCTTGAGAGCTCCAGGGACGATTTCCAGAGCGTGCACTCTGATGCCAAGGACGTCATCATCAGCATCGCCGAGCATGAAAACATCGCGAGCGCACGAGGAGAGCCGGCCGCAGCTCCGACGACCTCCACGCCGCGAGACACCTGCGTCGTCGTCACGGAGATCGTCTCCAAAGACGAGGAGGAGTTCTACACGAAGGAGCTGGAGCCCGAGCCGGCGGGGCAGGGGACCAAGCAGCCGGACGGGTACGCGCTCGTGTCCAAGGGCGGCGACGTCGCGGTCAAGGACAAGCAGCTGGACGAGGCGCGCACGGAGATCAGCGACCTGCGGTTCAGCCTGGAGGACGCCGTGCGGCGGGCGGAGCTGGCCGAGGAGGCGAAGGCGGCGCTGGAGCGGGAGCTGCGGGAGGAGATCAGGAGGAAGCACACCCCGGCGCGGCGGCGCGCGACGTCGGACTCGGAGGACGGGTGGCGCCCGGCGGCGGCGCGCGAGGGGCACGTCCGACTAGGGCCGCGCGGCCGCGGCCGACGTCGTCTAGTGCGTCGGGGACGTCGTCCAGGGCACCGAGGAGTGCCCGGCCGGGTGGGGAGGACATGCCGACGCCGCGCTGCTTGACGCTGGGAAAAGTGCTGAGCATGAAGTACAAGTGAACATTTTGTTTCAAACCTGGCGCCGCAGAAAGCCTCTGGACTCGTGCATTGCAGGATTGATATCATTGGATTGGAAATGTCCTATACGTTTTATTGAAATATCTTTTGCTGAATTGAAAAGCTTGTCAGCTTTCCTACAAGCATGAGTGATAAGTGCAAGCTTGTCAAGTTATAAGGAGCAGGTCATGTCTAGAACTAAGTAATTAGCTGTTATTTGAAGTGAGGTGAATCAGTGAATGTATTACATGATATTTAATCATTAATTTAATTTGCTACTATGTAGCCATCCAATGAATGAATTAATTAATTCACACTAATCTCACACGCTGAGACATGCAGTATCCAGTTGTCCATCCTGGGCCATTGGTGATGTTGACTTAATATTTATAAACCCTCATGGTAGTTACTAAATTTCTCAAGGGCTGTTTGGATCCAGTATTAGCATCTGTTTGGATCTAGTATTAGTTAGCTGCTAATTTTTAGCCCGCATGAACAACAGAAACAACGCTGTGGACACCGCCAATGGTGATGTCCCTTGCTGGTTTCCTCCGGCGCCGCTGTCGTTGGCCTCGGTGACCACCGAAGCCAGAGCCAGTGGTAGGCGACTTGTCCTCTTTCTGGCCGTGCCGCGGCTTGTGTATTTGTGTTAGAGAAAGATAGGTTCGTAGTCGTAGGAACTAACATTTTTCAAATATGGCGACTTCTAATAATGGAAACTCTTACAAGCCTTTGCATATTCACAAGTCCGCCAATTTCCTGTGGAATCTCAACTGCAACATCAAATAGAATCGATTAATACTGGTCACAAGAAGCATATATATGTTTTCATATCAAAAAGAGCACATGCGGTTTATAGTATGAGAGGTTATTTGGATTCATATTCATTAACTGTGCCCAAGCGAGGTGCTAAGACTAATCTTTCTTAATTCCAAGAATTCCCCATGAGGGGAAAAAACGCTGTAGCAATTTTGCTAAGCATATATACTGTACCAAATAGGCAAGTGAAATAGAAAAAGGTGCCCGGTCCACACAACTGATACTCATGCGAATAATGAAAGAGAAAGAAACGACAAATATCTGTCAATAAGTACTTTGATAGCTATGTACTAAATCCGTTTCAAATTGTAGTTTGTTTGATTTTTTTCAACCCCAACTTTGACCACTTGTTTTATTCAAAATTTTGTGTAAAATATCACTTCTTTTGTTGTGGATTGCTTTATTAACAAATGGTCTTTAAGAATGACTTAAATTTGACTATTTTTACATAATTTTTTTTGAATAAAACGAGTGGTCAAACTAGAGGTCAAAAAAATTCAAACGAATTATAGTTTGGAACGGAGGGAGTACAAGCAAATGGAAGAAAAAATAAACACTGACATTGCAGATCCTTTTGTACTTGTGATCTACAAACCTTTTCCTTCTTAATATAACTAGAAACAACGCGCGGCGTTGCCGCGCGGCCACAACAGGGTGCATGCTTTATATTTACCTGTTTATTGATCTGTTTGATTGCTTTTGTCTAGTTGGGGACATGAAAGCGCACCCATTGTTACAGAGAAAATTTGATATACAAGTATTTCCATTTTCATTTTTAAGTACAGCAAGTAAAATTCAGATCAGAAATACTATCAATGAGCACGATTCCCACAATGATTGTACAATAATGATAAAAAGACAGTACAAGAAAATACTATTAATATCCAAGAACAGTGTCTTGGATTTAGTTTTACAGTAGCGAGAAGCTATATGACCTTAAGCATAGCATGTTTATACACATAAAAAGATTTATCTTGTCCCAAAGACCATGTAGCTGTATGCCCTTAAGCATACCACATGTATATACACCAAAAAGATTTGCCTTGTCCTAGGAACTTCAGCAAGAAGCTATATGCCGCTAAGGGTGGCACATTTATATACACCAAAAGATTTGTCTTGTTGCAGAGACTTAGCAAAAGTCTTGTCTTTCTTAGAACACAGTTTGGGGACATTCATCTAACAGAGCAGCAAAAGATACGCCTTGCCGAGAAAAGAACTTTGTAGTTTTATCTTAGTCGTTGTTTTGTTGCTTTGGCCGTAGCTTCTTAGCTTTTGGATAAGTTGAAGCATCGTCAGTATTATCATCTTGTGTCTCCTGTTTGATAATAAAATTAATACAAGAGAAGTATGAATAATACATTTTATTTAACATAATCATTTTTATATATGTGCGGAAATGTTAGATAAGCAGACCTGATTATTGCTAGCACTTTCTTCATATCCTCTTTTTGCCTGATATAATGTTACCAGAGACGCTGCAGTATAAATGACTGAGATGTTAAACCATAGTTGCTAATCTGAGAGACAATTCATTGCAAATTTGACACAGCCCAGCAAAAAGCAGGTCTACCAGACTAATGGGTAAGTAATCCAATCAACAAATAACCTACGGTGAAGTGAGTTAAGGTCAATACAGCAAGAAATCTCTTAAAGACCTGTCCAGAAAAATTACAGCTGTTAGCTGTAAGTCTGCCTATACTATTTGCTGAGAGAATATCCAGGAGGTTCGTCACTTTCTACAGGTACAAAATGATGAAGAAATACTGGAGTTGGATTACAGATACTGAAACTTATCATGGACAGAGAATCGAGTTAGCTCCGCAAACAATGGGCACCCGACCCATAAACACTTTGGATTACATAAGTAAAATAACAGTGATGGACCCATCAGGATATCAAAACAAAACAAAACAAAACAAAACAAAACAAAACATGGAGGTGGTGATCAAATCAAATGGATGGATTTCATTAGTGGATTGACTGTAAATGAATCAATGACTATAAAGAATATTAAGTATATGAGTAAGCAGTTTAAATGTATACCTTGGTGGATCAAGGTCCATGGTCTGTGTTTCTCCAGTGGCCTGTATGAAGAGCAGAGGAGAAAATAAGAGTGAACTTGGTGCTTTTAAATGTGTTGTTGCCGGAACAACAAATTATCCTATATATTTAGTAAAGACTCATGTATAAACTTATTTAGTTCAAATAGTGTTTGAGGATTTTACCTGGCTTTGAATATGTTTTGACGCGATGGGAAGCAGTAGTGGTAATTCTTCATGTTCTGCAAACATAGCTGAGTTGGATGCAACTGTTGAAGATTGGTATAGTTGAGACACACCTGGGACTGGATGCTTTCCAAATTTCTCCTTGATGAGAACAACTTCGAATGAGGGCTCAAGTGCATTTATGCTTTTGTATTGAACCTTGACTATAAAGGTGAATTTGTGACCTATTAAAGATATGACTTCTGGAGGAGTCTGTGTAATGTCATATAGCTTCCGGAGAGTCTCTGCATTTTTACCAATGAGTTCTGTTCCTCGTTTGTCAAAGATCATGAACTCAAGAGTGTATGTTCCATCAGTAACCATAAATGGTATCTTGTATCTGAAAAGAATAAAGAACAATAAAGTAGAGGATGTTAGTAATTTTTATGTGTATTTAGTGTACAGACTATATATATAATATATATTTAATGGAGAATTAGAATTTTCTTACTTCCAATTGAACTGGGTGTTTGAGCAACCTTCTCTACTGCATTTAAAGTTGTTCTCTTGGAGTCTGATAGTATGATTATCAATTGTGCATGCTCGGTAGCACCATGTTTTCTTGTCTGCGATTGCAGTGATGGTAACAGTACATTCATATTTTTTGTCCTACATGAATTTAGATTTTGTATATAATTAGTTGGATATATAAATCTTTAATTATAAGATTGTAACAATAATAAAATTACCTTCTCGGTGAAAGGATCTATATCCTTTAATTGTAGCAATGTCTTTTGCCCGAAGCTTCGCTCATTATCATCTTCCACTACTACAATTTACATGTTTCCCTAGGGTTAATATTCCTAGGGAAAGCCTTCAAAAAAACGGGAAAACCGCTTCCCTAGGGTATTTGGTAGGGAAAGGCCCTTAGGGCAGAATTTGACGGGAAAAGAGAGCCTTTCCCTACGGTTTTCTCCAAACCCTAGGGAAACTTCTTTCCCTAGGGTTCCATCCCCTAGGGAAACTTCCTCACCCTGGCAGAGGACAGTTTCCCTAGGACTCTTTCCCTAGGAATCGAACACTAGGGAAACATTATATTATATATAGAGCAGATTCATATTCAAATTCAAATGTACAAATATTTTAAATTTAAATGTACAAATATTTTAAATACAAATTCACATTCACATGGACCATAATTAAACACTCATTTCATCCAATCCATAACTTCAAATCCATACATTTGGATTTATAATATTATCACAAATCCACAAATCCATACATTTAGAGTTATAATATTACCACAAATCCATAAATCCAAAAGAAGCACGGCCAGGCTGATTAACTACAACTAATGGTTTCAAAAGAACAGAAATTGGTCTTCCTGTGCAGGAGAAGAGTATGTGCCTCCACCACTTGCATTACTTGCAGTTCCATTCACCTCACTTGTAATCTCATTCGCTCCAGGACTTGTCCCACTTGGATGGTTACTTAAATGAGCCAAAGGTACCAGCCTGTGAGATTAAACAAGTCTAAATTAGAAAAATATTAAATTGTGCAAAGAATTTAAACATACTAGTGTGCAAAGTGATTGTCAACTGTCTATCTACTCTATAATAGGGGCCATCAGTAGGCAAGTGTCCACATAGAAGGAATGACCACAACCCCAGATCTGATTATGACTGAGGCAAAAGGTAAATGATAAAAAGCATAAGGGGTCAGTCCCCTAAGCATTCAGAAAATAATAGTTCAGTGTGAAGTCATAAATACTGTGAAGTCTGCTTGCATTGGAGCAAAGGACGTAGTCAAATATATTGGTTTCTGTCTTCTACTGTGCAGTAGCATATCATAAATAATAAATATGCAAAAACAGCAAAGAAAAGGAAATAGATATGTCACTTGTGCATTGATAGAATTAGCACACCTGAATACATAAAAAAAAACCATGAAATTTCAATCTAACATTTCTCACCTTCAAGCTAAGAGAGCTTTCAGAACCCAACAAATTTAACTGTCTATGGAAAGAAAGGTAAAACCAATATTATAGTCTAGATAGCAATCAATTATTCAGATGGCAAGTACTACAACATAATTATAGAAGAATGTGATCTAAAACAACAAAATAATATAAGGGATAAACGAAGTACCTGATCTCAGCATTATTATCTCCTCAGAATTTGAATGCTTCAATCTGAGATGAAATATCACCTAGCTAGACATCGGAGAAGCACCACAGTTTCAGAAATTAGCACACACCTAGACTGGACATGGCCATCAGAAATTAACACACACCTAGAAATATTTAGTTACGACACTGGAATTAGCACTAAAGTATGACTCCACAAGACTATAATCAGCAGGAATATTTTTTTATGCAAAGGTAGATGACACATCTCACCTCCATAAACCTTTGTAAGCTTTTAAAATGTCCTCTTCTTGACATTGTCTCCTAGCAGCCATGTACACTATAAGCTAACAGTGTGGTACTGCAATCAGCAAATGTACATAAGAGAGAAGAAACAAGAAAAAATCATTTGTCACCTTCAAGCTTTGTTTGCACAATGACACAAATGCAGATACAATCCTTTTCTATTCCTCTTCAGACTGATATTCTTATTCTATATTATAACTTTCTTAGTTCACAGTCTACAAACTGATTCTATATGAAGATACTCTATTCAGTCAAAATAATATATTCGGCATATAACTCAACTCAAATTATATTGGTGTTGCTAGCTGTATATCCCTGTGGCATATTTCCTCAACTTTTACACATTGCAATCCCTGTATACTTCTCTAATCATTATACTACTTTGATGAGCACAGCTAATTGCTAGCATCAGCAACGGATTGTGCAATTCAACCACCATATATAGCAGCACCCATGCATTGCAGTATAATGTGCAGTGCATTCCGTGTGAACAAACCAAACAAATGTATAGACCTTGAATCGCCGTTTGTACTGCCGGCAAGCAACCAAAGTACCAGCGCTGAATGAGGACTCCTAGGCATCAAATGGATCAAGGCCTTCCGCTACAACGCCGTATATAGATACACCTGCACATTGACGACTAGATCCCGGGTGCTGATAGCAGTGATGGAGAAAAAAATTAGATCGATTTGGGGAAAAAAAAAAAAGTAGATCGATTTCTGACCTGGGATGGGGACGACGAGCGTCCGAGCGTCGCGGCCAGCGGTCAGACACCGTCGCGCGACCGCAGGGGGCGTCGCGGCGTGCGTGGAGTGTGGTGCGCCGTGCGTTTCAGGTGGCGGGCGGCGCGGGCGTGCTGCTGGAAGTGGCCGGCGCGGCGGCGGCGGCAGCGGCGTGCTGCTGGAGGTGCCGTGGGCAGTGGCGGCAAGAAACCACGGCGGCGGCGGCGGCGGCGCAGATAGGGTTTGGCGGCGGCGGTGCGTGGTGCTGGAAACAAGACCGTGAGTGAGAGAGAGGATTTTTCTTTTGCCAGCGAGTGAGTGAGGGTTCTGTGCTTTTGGCAATTAACTTTCCCTAGGATTTTCTATTTTTCCCTAGGGAAAGACGACATGTGACATCCAAGTGGGCCTGCTCCTTCCGCTCTTCCCGACCAAATCGTAAAGTTTCCTAGGGAAAACCAAGTTTCCCTAGGGTTTTCTTAACCAATCCTAGGGAAAGATATCTTTCCCTTGGGTGCCCACAAAACCCTAGGGAAAGAAAAAAAACCCTAGGGAAACTCGTTGATTCTAGTAGTGTTCACTTGGAAGATACAGCTGCTGAATTGGTTCAGATACAAGTGGAAGGCTGAAATTTATGGGAGATATCTAAATTAGAAACTATTGATACATGCATCATAGATAGAATGCGTATATAGATTAATATGTTTTTTTACCTTTTCTGGAAAGCTTTGATTTCAGGGATATCATTGCGGTTGATATACCAACGACATGCTGATGTGCCACTTAAAAAATAATGCTCTCCCTTGTAGACTTTCATTAGAGTGCCAACAAATATTGCAATTACATGACTTTGTTGTCCAACTTGTAGTACAGTTTCTCCATCAAATTCTTGGGCTCTCTTTCCAGCAAGTGATACATCGAATGTGTTTCCGCTGTAGCAAAGGAAAATTATTAAAAACAGGATTTACAAGACTGATTCGTTACTTTCCTATAGATCTGCTGATTTTTCAGGGAATATGAATTGTAATTCCATTGCAAGGGTTTCGAGTGGGGTGCTGAGGTTGCTAAAATGGGCTTTTTAGATGGCTGGCTGGAAATGGCAAGCAGGTTAGATGTTGGAAGGACAATTGGTTAGGGCCATGCAATTTGGCCCTTATATTTTGGGAGCTTTATGTGGTTCTGAATGTGCCCAGGCAGCGTTGATCCGGAGGCGGTGCTTCACCTTCCCCACGCCGGTGCCTGTGGCACCCCGCCGCTTTATGGATGCGGCGATGGGGAGGCAAGGGTCTGCGGCGGCGGCGGACTTGAATGCAGGTGAAGGTGGGTGGCGGAAGGGAAGCGGACGGGGTGGAGTCCTGTGGAGACGGATTGGCGGGGAACCAAGACGATGGAGGTCGGGGCGGGTCGCGTAAGTCAGCTCAACAGTTTCTGATGACGTGGAAGGCTTGTATGTGTAGAGAACTCATTAGTGGGTCTTTACCATATAGGTGCAGTATAGGTGTAGTAGGTTTGTATAGATGACGCTCCTGGTATTCTCTAGAAGATTATTGTTACTGTTTTATGTGTTTATAGTAGTTTACGGGCCTTTGAACTTCCATCAAATTTTTTAAATGTTAGCACAAACCGTAAATGTATCTCTAGACGATGTGTTGGCCATAAGCTCATGAGGCAATGGGATGAGTTGATTCAGATAGCCTCCACCCTTGTCCTAACAGACAATGAGGATGCATATTATTTGGGAATAGACCGCAGATGGGGTGTACTGTACTACAAGAAATATCTCTATATAGGGTCATCACTTTCCACAGGGTGTGACCCCTGCTTACTAACCCCTGCAGTTTGGAAATTTAAGATCCACCTGAGGGTTCACATCTTTTTGTGCTCTTATGAAGGCACTACTCTCGTTACAGATTTTGAATCGTTAGAACCAAAGTGGTTGTCAGCTAGGAAGCACAGAATGTCTAAAAGCCAGAAGGTCCAAAAAGTAATAACTGAGGATTAGCATGGAATTGAAGTAATGAACAACATAACAGAGAGATACAGCAGGTATAAGTAATGAACAGCATAACAGAGAGATACACCATTTCAATGAAATATGCTTTTGCTGTGAACTATTTAAGCCGAGGTAGGTCTGAAAAGAGTGAAAATACCTGAGGTCCTGGAGTCTAATTACTCTCCTCATGATTAAATCTCCTGAACTTGAATAAACATTTGCTGCATTTGATACAGCGACAATTCTTCTGATAACATCTGTAATATAAAATATTATCTTGTGAAAAAATGTAGTATGAAATGATCAGCTTGTATTGTGAGGAAAGGTAGAATACCTAGAAATTTTTCGTTCTTCTTTTGGTAGTATTGAGGCAAGCTAGTAAAAGGAGTAAGTGAGAATGTGTATTTTGGAAAGCTGTCTGGCTGATCATTTGGTGTGACAATCATTGTTCTCTTATTTAGTTTGATCATGTAGGGGTGCTCCACAACCCTGAATGTTGGTTTTGCTTTCTCTACTGTTATCTTCGCCATATAGACAATCTTGCCTTCTTCTAGATGAGGTTTGCAAAGAGGAATTGCATCAGGTGGAATTTCAGCATAGATTGCATTGGCCTGTGGTAATGGGAAGAAAGAAAATATTATTAGCAATATATTAATTCTGAGGCAGATATTGTATATTGTGTAGCGCATATTTCATGATACCTTTTTTCATCAACTAGGACAAGATCAAGATGCTTGATATCATTTTGTTCATTGTTGCCTGTGAATTCCCACATTCTTGATATCCGTGCGCATATAACATAGTCTAGTCCTTTTGGGGGTAGCTCTGAGAGTAGAACTGGTTTTCCTTGCATCTGCAATGTGAAATAAAGAGGAATTGTAAAATCAAATAATCTGAAATAAAGAGGTACTGTAATATCAAACCATATCTATGATTTCTTTATATACAATATTTTGAGTGGTTGTTCCACATGTGCCATCTTCATTTTCAATCAATATTTTTATGCCACTTCTGTTTGTAACTCTTGAGACTGCTACATAGAGCTGACCATGTGAAAAAACTGGTTTCTTAAGATATATTCCTACCTTTGATAGAGTTTGCCCTTGGCTTTTGTTTATGGTCATGCAATAGCAAACTTTTATAGGAAATTGTCTTCGACACAATGTAAATGGCCAGCGATTTCCACGTGTAGTTAAGTTGATTCTAGGTATATATACCTTGTCTCCTATATGAGTACCTGTTATTATAACAGCTTCAATAATATTATCTGCTAAATTAGTTACTATTAGCCTTGTTCCGTTGCAAAGGCCTATGTTCTGATTAAGGTTTCTTAACAGCATTATTGGTGTTCCGTTCTTAAGCTTCAATCTATGTGAAGGAAAATTATTTGCATTTAAGGTATTTAAATATTCTACAGGGTACAATATATTTGCATCATTACATATATCCCTGCAGTCTGATATTGAGTCAGCACTAAAATATTCTCTCTCTACATTTGGTATTAAGGTTAGTATATAATCATTTACTTGATCGACTATATCATTTGTTGTTGACAGAATAGCTCTTTGTTTTAGATAGTCAGGATCATTGTATTTTGCTTTTAAATCTGGGAATGTAAAATTAACTAATGCTTCTATTTTATTTTCTGTTGTGTACAATAGTAAATCTTTTGGTATTTCAACTATGGAAGTATCATGGTCTATGTGTTCGTTGTCTCCATCACTATTTTTAATAGAGCCACATCCAATTTGTAGAATCCAATTACTAAAGCTTTCTAATTCCTTGTATTCTGAGGTGCTACATCCTATTCTTTGTAGACGATATTCTCATGTAGCTTTAACTTTTTGACATGATCCCAAAGATATGATCTAAATATTGAAGCATTTATGATTTGTGTTTTTGAAGCATTTTCGATAACCGGAAGTATCTGCTTGGGATCTCCACCTAGGACAACAACTTTCCCTCCAAATGGTTTATTACAAGCTTCATTATCTATCTCAGAAACTATATCCTTTAGTGATCTATCTAGTGCCTCAAAGCATTGTCGATTTGTCATTACTGCTTCATCCCATATGATTAAGTTAGTTTGTAGAAGTAGTTCTGCTAGTTTTGATCCTCTGGTTATGCCACATAGTGATAATTCATCGATATCTATGGGAATTTTAAATCTTGAATGAGCTGTTCGTCCATTTGGTAGTAACAATGAGGCTACACCTGACGATGCAACTGTTAGTACTATCTTTTGTTGTGCTCTTAAGTATGATACAATTGTATTCCATAAAAATGTTTTCCCAGTTCCCCATGACCAGATATGAAGAACAAATTCGGTTTTTGTACAACACACTATCTACTATCTCATGGAAAGCGTATTTTTGGTCCTTATTTAACTGAAGATACATTTTATTGGCTTGTTCTTCTAGATAATCTATGTTGTAGGTTAGTTCCTCTTCTATAAGATGATTATTTTTCTCTAAAGAGTATTGGACAGATCTTTCTGGTAAGCTATAATCATTTATTTTTTGTTCCATTCTTATTGAATATTTCTTCAAGTTCTTTGAGCAACAGATCCTGTAGTTCGATTTCAGTGGGAGAATACACTATTGGATAATGTCTAATAATTAGTTGTCGCTCAAGATCATCTGTCATTTTTCTCCAATTTTGTTCATAGAATTTTCTTTTCGTCTTGTAAGTTGCAAAATAAAAGCATAGTTACAAACAGATATCTTAATTGGGAGCTTGTTGCCCAATTTGCAGCCTCGTTGAAAAGCCTTGTACCACTCATTGTCATCATTTAGTAAACCTCGTGCTGCGCAGGCTTCTTTAAAAGTTTGATATATAGTCCCATTGTATGTTCTAATGTCTTCATAGCTTGTTGCTCCTTTAACTATCATCAGCAGCAGCATACGTAGATAGAACCGTTCACCTCCTGTTGGTCTTGCATAATATAAGCGCCCTATCTTGAAGCCATGTTGTCTTTTAACCCAGATTTTGTTTTTTTCATCCCATCTCCATTTTTGGGAAAAATCACAATATGTAAGTTCCCTAGCTTCTTTGTTAGTTTTATTAACTTCAAACCATTGTGTAAGCATTGTTTTTGATTTTTTGGATCCGCAACAATAGCCTTTAGCTTTTGCATTTTTTGTAATCTTATTATATTCATAAAAGGTAGATGAACTGGAAGTCTCTCGACTGGTGGCCAATGGTAATGTATATCGAATCCAAGTAATCTCCACATTGCATCTTGCTCACAGATATATCTGCAGTCTAAATATTCTTTTATTTCATCTATATCTTTTGTTTCTTCATTTATTGGTGCGTCTTCACCATTTTTTATACGCTGAAATATTGCTTTTGCTCTATCTGGTCCTTTATTTACATATTTACACAGGTATTTTAGCAATTTACTTTGGCTTACATATTCTACGTTGATGTGTGCTTGATATTTTTTAGAAGTTTCAAGTTATAAGGGACTACCCATCTATTATCTAGATTATGATTATCTCTGCGTATGTAGATTTTGGTATCTCTACGCCCGATATTGTGTGAAACCCTTATTTGTAAAATTAGTTTCGTCTTGGAACTGTTTTGGGAAAAAATTTTGAACACCTACCTTTTTTCATGCATGGGCAATTTTCATTTAATGTTCCACAAGGACCATGCATCATATGTTCTGATATAAGAATATATCCTAAAGGATCTATCTGTGGGTGTGGAATCTCAGCAGATATCCATTTGTCTACGATCTCAGGAGTTATGTCATTTCCATTTTTTTCTAACCAAACTAAAATATGGACGTGTGGTAAGCCTCTCTTTTGAAATTCTATAGAGTATAGAAAGGCTGATATTGGACCAAATATTGTACCTGTCTGGATATCTTTGAGTAATTGTTCTAGTTTCATATGGAATACACGTACTATAATATCAGGTCTATCATTTGGTTGTTCACCTTGTAATATAGCTAGACTGATTTCAGGCCATTTTGGATTGCAAGTAAATGTTATAAATAAGTCAGGCGGCCCATATACACGACATATAGCAATACCATCATGATAATTTTGTAGCATATAACGTCTCGAGCCAACATGGCTTGATGATAACAAAACTCTTTTACCAACCTGATTTCCTTCTTCTAATCCTTTTTCTATAGCATCAAATATTCCTTGAAGATAGTCAATTCTTAGTTTATCTTGATTGTTAGCAATATACATAAGTCTATCTTCATCTTCCATTGCACGTGCGTCTACAATAGCTTGCTTTGATAATCTACCATAACATAAGTATGGATTCGGTTGGTTTGGACGGAAATGCATATGGTACTTATAGTACTGTGCATTGTCACTTTGTTCCTTTTGTTTCATTATTTGATCTACTATTATTTATGCAATATGGTATACCTAGCTGGAATCCTCTTTCACCATAAGGAAATAATAATGGATATTGCAAAGCCATATAGGCTGGATGGAATATCGATATGCGTTGTAGGCCTTTTTGTTTACTACTCACTATAATATCTCGCTTATATTGCTCTAGATTTAGATCACCAACTATAAGCATTGCTAAATCTTCACAATGTGGCATTTCATATTGTACTGGATCGCCCTTGTCTGCTCCTATAATACGAATGCTGACATCAATGCCATTATATTCCTGGAGAAGATCTCGAGCATGGCGAAATATTTTAACTAATGGGTTGTTTTTATCAAGCATTTCTTTAAGTTTTATAACTATTGTTGGATCTAAATCATTTTCTTGAGGTTCTTCTTTTTGTAGTGCACAAATCCTATTTTGGATTTCATTTTTTGTATCAAAAATATATAGCTCTGCAAACTTTGGAGTTTTATTTGGTGGTGGTAGTAATGACCCTATGCGATGATGTATTTGGCCATTAATACGAAATACATATGGGCCTTCACCGTTGTTGATATCTTTATCAATATTACCACCCATCGATGTAAATGCAAATAAACTGTTGTATGGCCTTATTTTTGTTAAAAAAATGTTTTGATAAAGGTTCATGTCTGTTATTTATTAGTCTAAATAGGAATTCTGGTGGATCCTTGAAAGGTGGTATTTTGATTTGCCCATGTTTACAACAGTTAGAGTATATGACTTCTTTATTTTTCCTTGACTCGTAATGTTTCTTTCATAAAGCTAGAAACTTGCATTGCAATATTTACAAGTATATTCAGGTATTCCTAAGTATGATCTTTCTTCATAAGTTTGCTTTAGATGCTGGATATAATCTGTTGGAAATGAAACCATTCCTTGATTTGATGATAAATAAGCATGAGTAATATCAATGTTTAAATGTAGCCGCCTTGGCTCATATTTTTCGCTTTCATCACTATTTCTTTTTCTTTTTAGCTCTGGTCTCTAATATTTTCTGCATTCTGTCAATTCTTCTTTTTTTTGTGACCTGCTTTGATATTGTCATCCACTATAGTAATATGCTTTCTTTTTCTGTACACCATTGATATATATATCTAAATGATTATAGTGATAAAATATTAAGTAAATGAAAACAATGGTTAGATAGGTATACAAAAATTAATTGTATAAATAAAGCTTTCAGGATTATGTGATTGGTGTTTTAGGAACAATTTAATGAAGACGACAAAAAAAAAACAAAGATTATGTACGTGACACATACCTTTCTTGGTTGCTTCTCTCCAAAGTTTATGTATTAAATGTGTTTCCTGTATCAATACACAACCTTTAGATCAAATGATGATATAACAGATTGATATTTACAAGCATATTTTATTATTTCTGTTTTGAAGGTATAAAAGAGCGATGAAATATCTATCAATATAACAGAGGTAAAGCAGGAGACTGTGTCTTCCATTGAATCTAGCGGTTTGCAAGAATAGCCATCGAAAAGTGCTAAAGATAACTAAACCTTTTGTGGTCATTTGACCGAGCATATGGCGGGTGTTGTCCGTGGCACTGTAGGCCGACCTCCTCGCGCGGCCGTTTTGGCGTCGCCCGCAGCATTTTGGCGCCGGACGGGCGTCTATTGCTCAGCCGCCCAGGCTGCAGGGCTCGGCAGGCTGCGAGGACGGACCAGAACAATGAGGCGGCGGCGGCAGAGAAAAGACTGGGAGCCGGGGAGGAGGGACCGGTGGTGGTTACTATTTGCCTGGCAGTGTGAGATCGGACCTTTCCTCCCCTAGCGGATGCGGCCATGCGGGATGCGCGGCTTGTGTAGAGTGCGGCGTAGCAGGCCATCAGGGGCAGGGAGATGGGCGGACGGATGAATTGTATTGTTGGGCGTATTTTGCTCCTGCTGTGTATGTCTACTATATTATATATTATTGGATTTTTTTTTCTAAAAGGAAAACGGCCGTGCTTCGTATAGGTATATGCCGTCAGCCGGTGATGTTACCAACCGCTCGACGCCGGCGCTGCGGAACGGCCATGCCCCCACGGCGTTGCCACCAAGGACGGCGATTCGTCAGAGGCGAGGCGGGCGTCACGTCGGAGCTCGCTACCGCGCCCTGTCCGCGCCGCCTACCTGCCCGGTTGCAGTCGCGACGGCCCTCGGCGGCGCGCGCGGTCACAACAGCGCCTGCATGCCGTCGCGCACGTACGCGGGGGTAAGTCTGGGCAGGGAGGCAGTGGCGGTGGAGCGGTGCGCGGCGGCGAGCGAGCAGAGCAGCGGCAGCTGATGGCCGCGGACCCGGTGGTGCAGCGATGTGCTCTTGGTGGCGCGGACAGCAACGACTGCCGCAGGCTTGCGGGCGGATGGCTGGCGAGTGCGCCGTGGCAGCGGCGAGGGAGGGCCGGCTGACCGGGAGCGAGGGCAGCTTCGGCGGCTCGGCTTCGGCGTGCTGCGTTGCGGCACGACCGCGCGTGTCCGGCACAGTTGTCCGGCCGGCCAGCCACTGTCACCATGGTCGTCCCCTCGTTTTCTTCCTGTGGGCCGACCGGGCTAGCTTTATTGCGTCGGCTCGGCAACCTGGGTGGGGTGCGCAGGTCCAGTCCGGCGCCCCGGGGATGCTTGGCTGTCCTACGACTACGGGTGCGCGAAGCAATCATGCTGCAATGCACTGCCGGGTTATTTCGATCGAGAGAGCGCTGCTTGGCGTCCGTTCGCCGGAGCCAGGGGCTCCCACGGCCGCGTCGAAAGCGGCGGCCTGTCGTTGGCACCATACCCGCGCTATTTGCATCCTGGCATTTATCGCTCGCGGCATCAGTCCACATGGATCTCGGAGACCTCGAGCGATGGCCGTTCGGATCCGTGGTGCTCGCGTCCGGCGACTTTGACCATTGCTGGTAAGTGCTGTACTGGATAGCAGATCTATCTATCGTCTAGATTTCATGCTCTTGCCCTATTTTGATTTATAATATAGACGAGTAATGCAGGAAGATAGAATTGATAGATAGATGTAGGAGTATTGAAATTCACCTCTTATTTTCTTCTCCGCTAGATTGATGAAATATTTCAAGGAGCTGAGAGGGAGCTGAAGGGTCAGGGGGTATTCTGAATGGATTTGGGAAGGGTTGTCAGGTGGTTTATATTTATAGTTGCTATTTGTTTAGATGAGGCTCCTGGCATTCTCTAGAAGATATACTGCTACTACTATTTATGTTTAAAGTAGTTGACTGGCCTTTTAACTTCCATCAGCGCTTTAGTTGTACTGCACTGTACATACTTGATGACGTGGCATGCTTTACGTGCCAGATCTTGGCTCCGGTTTAGAAAAATAGAAGATGAGATGCAGCTCTCTTGTGTTTTTATGAAAAGAAAACACTGAATGCAACCAACAGCTATGAACAAATCTGATTATCTAGCTTGTTATTTGTCAAATCCAGAGTTCTCAAGGAATTGCCCCACTTGTAGAACTTCATTTGGTTTCCTGCAAGAGAACGCTGATATAAAAACGACACTAGAAGAGAAAAAAAACGTGGCAATTATTTATAAGGAGGCAGAACAAATTTAACTTATAAAAAATGAGCAAAACGAGTTAGGTTAGATTTTTCATGATGATTATCTAGATTAATTCATCGACTTACAGGAGTACTCGCATTTTTTATATATACTCTTTGACTAAAGACGCTATTTTTTAGTGGTAGACAATAACCCCATAATAATAAGGCATCCGAGATGATTTCAGAAATTTTGATATCTATGTTTTGAGTCCTTCTAATGTGCTTCGTAATATTATATATCTAATCATATTTTGTTTTGTATGATTTAATTATCTATAAGATATTAAAAAGCATATGTGATAAAATTTTGTTATATTCTTCATTCTAATATAAATAAAAATTTTGGATTTATACTATTAAAAAATTTTGCTTCGAAATGTTAGGGGGCATGCCCCCCACTGTATATATCCGGTTGCTTTAGGGTTTTAGGACCCACTCGACTTTGTCTCGGACTCTCACTCTCAGCTGAGGCAGTCCCTCATTCTACCTCCTCATCCATCGTCAAGCTCAAGCTTCGATCAGGCGCAGGAGCAGGGCTGGGGCGTACTCACCCGATCAGCGCTGCCAGGCCACTGCTCCAGCGCCGGCTGCCGACGAGATCACAGTGTTTGTCGTGGACGCTCCCCTGCCCTCGATGCCCCGACAGCAGTCCCTCCCTCGATTGGCAACTCCTTCCCCAAGCCCCTCTCTAGAGCTACGAGCTTCACCACGCAGCAACCACATACCAGTAAGACATTTCTCTCTTGACGTTTCTTTTTCTCTGTAGCTCTAGCTCAAGATCCATATATGCACGCCATCACCGCTAAAGGATCGATTCCATGTACATCCAAACATGAAAATTGAATTGAATCAATTTCTGAGTAATCTATTTCTTGTTGAATTTAGTACCGAGAGAATCTAATTCCTGAACAGCTAGTTTCAAAAAAAAAAAAAAAAAAAAAAAAAAAACCTGAACAGCTGAACCCATATTTGCGTATAGCGTGCATATATATGGGAAGTACGTCTTCAGAGTTCAGACTTGAGAAACTCAAATAAATCATTACACTTGACTTACTAGAGGCCTAGAGCTATCTTCAGACATTGGTAATCTGGTATTTTTTTTTCTTCAGAAAGATAAATCATTGAACATTCATCAGGGTAGTTGTTGGACAATATTAACCTGAAATAGTGAGATTTGTAATATTTCTTGCATACTTCTCAGGAGTGGAGTTATAAAATTTCTTTTGCTCGTGGGGACTTGATGTTCAAACTGACCTCAAACATTGTCGTCTATATATGTATGCAGGGAGAGGTATGCTGTCCCTTTTCGTGCTGCTGCTGCTCGTGAGAGCAGGGACGGCCTCGCTGACGGCAGAGGAGGCGGAGTCGGGCACGCACAGCTTCCAGCGTTGGATGACTGTGCATGGCCGCTCCTACACTGCTGAGGATCTGCCCTACCGCCTCAGCGTGTCTACGAACAGAACGTGAGACGCATCAAGGAGTTCAACACTCGGGCAGCACGGCGGCGGGGCGCACGTACGTGCTGGGGGAGGGTCTGTACACTGACCTCACGGATCAGGAGTTCGTCCAGAGGCTCTCCACGCGCACGCGGAGGTCACCACCGGTGCCGTCTGCTGCTAGAAGTCGCCACACCCACGTCGTCACCGCCAACGAGGTGGCCGTGCCGAGCAGCGTGGACTGGAGGCAGGCAGGCGCGGTGACCCCAGTCAAACAACAAGGACCAATATGTGGTACATGATTTTCTTCCACAGACATATGCATGCATGAAATAGAAAGTTTAATCTAGATTATTAGAATGTTCGTTTTCCAAAATCATTTAGATTCATTAGTGGATAGTCCATGATTCATTAGTGGATAGTCTATGATAGCCATGGACGGAGCCAACAGTGAGGTGGGTGGGGCTCTAGCCCCCCAAACGAGCAGCGTGGACTGGAGGCAGGCAGGCGCGGTGACCCCAGTCAAACAACAAGGACCAATATGTGGTACATGATTTTTCTTCCACAGACATATGCATGCATGAAATAGAAAGTTTAATTTAGATTATTAGAATGTTCGTTTTCCAGAATCATTTAGATTCATTAGTGGATAGTCCATGATAGCCATGGACGGAGCCAATAGTGGGGTGGGTGGGGCTCTAGCCCCCCAAAATCCGATAGTCAAGGTTAAAAACTATAGGAAAAACAAAAAATCATCATTAAATCTTCACGCAAATTAACATATCCTTAGTTTCAGTTTTCACCTAAAATTTTTTCGACTGGCCACACTGATGATAGCCCACGACTATTCAGGATTTGGGCCTAATTTTGTTTTGTTTTACTATTTTGGCCCAAAAGCAAGAAAAAGAAAGCAAGCCCAGCTCAATTCAGCCTTACCGCTGGGCCTTCTATGCCGGACACGTTCATTTCCATGGTAGATACAAATAGGAACTGCCTTCACTTCTTTTCTAAAAAAAAGGAACTGTCTGGGTATACAACTGGGAAACCACTGCAGCGCGTAATAATAACATGGGAAACAAGATATATATGCATGATGAATCCACTGCCGTTTAAACCAGCTAATTAACAGTGGTTTGCATCAAAAAGTCATCAAAAAGTTACGAAATCAGTCATCAAAATTGCATTTCCTTAATGTATGAAAAGTACATAGGACTCTCTTATGACATGGTTCATAACAAAAAAAAAAATGATACAGGTGTCGAAGTTATCTAAGCTGGTCTAAAGGATCTGAGCTGACGAAAGTTCTCCCATTCCATCTCCCACACGACGGCCTCATACTTGGCATCCCTGCCATGGCTATCAGTTGCATCGACGATGAGATCGTACATCATACCCTGGACCACCTGGGCTTGACCGCTCAACACCCTGTTGAATCTTAGCCCGTCGTTCGCCTGCTTGACGTGCTCCGCAACAGCCCACCCGCCGATCTCCAGAACGTGCGGTGAGTTGATGTTCACTGGTTGATAGAATCCACCTTCGAGTCCTACTCCTTTCTCTATCTGTGTGGGAGAGGGAGTGGGAGACCACCCAACCCTTGCACTTGCCATGGTGGACGTCGCGGCTATAAAGATGGCCGTAGCAGCCATGGCAACAAGGAGGCTGGTTCTCGTTGCTTGGTTCCTAAGCTTGCACGGAGACTATGCTTGGGGCAGATAGATAATATTTGCAAGTGCGATCTGGATTGAGGCGGTTTTGGTGTGATGCTGGTAGTCGTTTATATAGTGCTCAGCCATGTGCCGCACGGCCAGCAACAGGCTGTGATTGGGGACGACAATCTCCTGTGATTTCGCATGATAGATCTTTTTGCCTAAAAATATAATGCATGGATCGGTTGGGTTTATTCATGAATCGATTCTCTACCTAAAAAGACGAATGTATATATCGGTTATGTTGATCTCCTACTGTACACAATCAATCTGATTGTGTGGTTCAGTACGAATTGATTCGCACACCTGAAATTTGGCACTGAATATATATTATATATATACTATACCTACTATATATACGGTTAAAGAATTTGAAATCTTTTGAAGGGAAACAATATGCGTGTCACTAACAGTCTGCATCAGTCCATCCGACGCAAAGAAGAGTTATATAGTCACAACCAAACCACCTCAATCTCAGATCGGACTTGCAAATAGTATCTATCTGCCCCAAGCAATCCCCGCAAGCATCCATCAGAACCAACCAGCCTCCTTACTGTTTTTTGGTTGTTATGGCCATCTTTATAGCTGCGACGCCCGCCATGGCAAGGACAAGGGGTGATGGTCTCCCGCTCCCTCCCCCCACACAGATGGAGATAGGACTCAGTCCGAGGTCGATTCTATCAACCGATAGTGGACGTACATCAACGATCCGCCGGCCGCTAAAATTCAATAGAGTGGTCAGTGGTGAGCGGTCAATATCAGGTGGTGGAGGGTTTCAACTATGGTCTCATCATCGATGCAACTGAGATAGCCATGGCAAGGATGCCAAGTATGAGACCGTTCGTTAGCTCACGTCCTTTCAACCGGCTAACTGAGGGACAACTTAGACGAACAAATCGGGTCTTTTTTAGACGAACATATATCAGGTCTTTTTTGGGGGAGGTTAATGTATATGTAATGTAAGAGAGGTTGATGCGTTTTTTTCATGCATATTATTCTCTAGTTTGTATGGAATGCGTCACTTTGACTATTGTGTATAGCAATCATTTCAACAAGCATATATACATCTCTCGTTTAGTGGT
This sequence comes from Hyparrhenia diplandra, assembly GCA_015847255.1. Taxonomy (NCBI): domain Eukaryota; kingdom Viridiplantae; phylum Streptophyta; class Magnoliopsida; order Poales; family Poaceae; genus Hyparrhenia; species Hyparrhenia diplandra. The sequence continues at coordinate 27,437 of JADLZK010010959.1, read as the reverse complement.
TTTCCATGTCTTTTCTTTCAATGACTGCCGTTTTTTCGTGTTATGACCACAAATTCCAGTGCTTTGCATGCTGAAGTTGTGTCCTTTGCTTGTATATTAAGGGCTATTTTCTGCACGACTTCACTGTGGCTAGGCTACACGAATATTTGGTTAGTAGTCACTCTATTCTAAATTATAAGGTGTTTGAGCTTTTCTAGATATATATTTTCCTACAAACTAAGATATACGTGCACTATGTATAAATACATATTAAAACAATATATCTTGAAAAATTAAGTTGTCTGATAATTTAGAATGGAAGAAGTAACAGTTAATTGTTGTCTCTGTGTCATGTTTTCTGGCATTCGAGGACAAGGCAGGAATGGCAGGACCGATGTCGATGCCTTTTGGACTGTTGCACCCAGCACCCTATCATCTCTAGGACTTCTCTCCCAACTGCAGCCACATCTTCTCCATCGCCGCTGATCTTTTACTCCTCTTTTTTTCTCGGTCTCTCATTCATCTTCGTTTAATATATGCAACAGGACGCATACGACTACAACCACATAGGCTAATATACAATTACTTTGAAAATTTAGCTAGGATAAGAGATCATTGCCCAATACAGTACTGACGACGCTCTACTGGTCTTCTACGTAGTCCGGAAGATCAACATCAATTAATAATTATAAGATAACAAAGAGTTTCTATCAGTAAATAAGCACCAAAACGAGTCCAGTAATATTTAAACAATTTTAAGCTAGCTAGGCACCATAAGACGGAGAATGATTTTAGAAAAAATATAAAACTAGTTTCATAAATATCCAAGATAGAACATATTTTCTATGATTAAACCACGTTTAGAATTTTCTAATTGCATTGTTTCCATGTAAAAAATATTTTGATATAATTTTGACAAAATATATGAATTTGTCCTAAAATATATTTTTAGTCCGAAAAACTTTAAACTTAGTTATTAGTGGGCTCGTCGATCACGCAAACCTCCAACAGGCTAGAACTAACGATCCAGCCCAAAAGGTTATCCGTTAGTCCAGCCCAGCACACTTGTATCCTCCACAACGAGCACCCCAATCCACTCTCTCCTCCTCACACGGGTGCGACCCAAAACCCCCTTTCATCCCCTCCTCCGGTCTCGACCGCCATGGCCGCCGGGCGGGCCTTGCTCGGCGCGCCGTGCTCCTCCCTCGCCGCCGGCGCCCGCCGCCTCGCCTTCGCTTCCCCTTTGCCTCGGAACCTCACCCCCGCGCTCCGCTGCGGCGTTCGCGGTCGCTGCATCGCCTCCGCCTCCTCGTCCCCCGATGCGGTCTCCTCGCCGGAGCCCTACGTGCTCACCACGCCGCTCTATTACGTCAACGCTCCTCCGCATATGGGAAGCGCCTACACCACCATCGCGGCGGACGCCATCGCCCGCTTCCAGGCAAGCTTCCACCCATGATTGCAACGGCTGTATTTTTCGAACAGTTAGTTGTCGGATTATGGAACCTGCAAGATCAAATTGGCACATGCGTTGGCTGTACGAGATCCACTGAAGCATTAACCTTGTCAACATGGGGACAAACATTTTGTTAAGTGGCTGTTTTGCACTTGTACTGCTATGAGAAACGTGTGATGCGGTGTAGTGTGTTGGATGATCAGGTGGTGATACGCCACTCCGTTGCACATGCATTGCATGAGAAAAGGGGCTGCATATTTTCCATAACCTGAATTAGTTCATAACTTAGACTATTCCCTTTTTAGTAATGCCCTTGGTGAAGTTGCTCATGGCTTTGGTGTGTAAATTTTACATGTATTCTTTTCTTTTTCAGTTGAATGATTGGGTATCTAAGTTGACTATATGAAGTATTCGTAGTAGCATCCTTGACTTCAGCTGTCGACTTTTATTATCCAGCAGTCTGTTGATGATTTTTATGTGGTTGCAGAGGTTGCAAGAGAAGAATGTTATATTTATTACCGGAACAGATGAACATGGTGAGAAAATAGCCGCTTCCGCTGAGACCAGTGGTAGAAACCCAAAGGAGCATTGTGATGCAATTTCAAGTTCATATAAGGCGCTCTGGGCTGATGTACGCCTACAACACCAAGTTTCAGTTTACAATACTTTCCTCTACAGAGTAAATCGTAGGCTCAGTTTTGCCCTCCGAATTTGTTTCAAATTTCTTGCAGCTGGACATAGAATACGACAAGTTTATTCGCACAACGGATCGTAAGCATGAGGCTGTTGTGAATGAATTCTATTCGAGAGTATTAAACAGTGGTGACATATATAGAGCTGATTATGAAGGACTTTACTGTGTGAGCTGTGAGGAGTACAAGGTAAGCTTCTGTCTCAACTTCCTTACATTGTATTGAGCTGTTTCCAATCCATTATAGCAGTAAAATTGAATATGTTAATCAGTACACATATTAACAGAATTGTCTACTAAGTGGTTTTCTGAGCAAGATTGCTTTTCTGGATTGACATGAATAAATATCTTGGCTATCCATCCATTTTTTAGGGAGTTGACTGGTGCCTATGTTTTTTGAGCAAAAAAACGCGGGGCAAAAGCCCCGCAAATCGATATATTAAAAGCGAAGTTCAAAGTTTAAAGAAAGACTTACAAAGGCCTAACCAGGAGTTGACTGGTGCCTATGTTGGTTGCAGTGCCTAACCTCTCTTAAGTAGGAGTTGATTTATGCTGTGGTTTAGGTTTTTGGACATCGACATGGCAATATAACACTTGACTAACAATATGTATAAGGAAAATTTTTACTATAAATAGAAAAGAATATATAATGCAACCATATTTATTGTGATCAATCTATTTATGTCAATGTTGTGTTGTCAACAAATACTCTTTTTAGAAATTGTTGGCTAAAAAGTAAGAAAATGTTTGAAGTACTCTTTCTTGTGCCATGTGCACCTATATAGATCGACCCTCTTTTTAATACTACTACTAATACTGATGTTTTAGTTTTGACTGAACACAGGATGAAAAAAAGAGCTATTGGAAAACAATTGTTGCCCTGTGCATCTGAAGCCTTGTGTAGAAAGGAAAGAAGATAATTATTTCTTTGCATTGTCAAAGTACCAGCATAAGTTGGAAGAGCTACTAACAAGAAATCCTGATTTTGTAAGGCCATCATATCGCTTGAACGAGGTGAGGTTTTAGTCCTATTTTTATATGCTATTGTTCAAAAAAATGTTTTTGTTGAGTTACTGTACATCATCACAAATTCTGGTGGAAAATGTAAAACTGTTTTTGTAAAAATAGATACCGGGTGATTCAATCATATAAACTAGAAACAAGTCCAAAAAGGCAAAGTTGACATACTCCCCTCCGTATCACTCAAGTAGAAGATGTTTAGGACAGCTTACACGTCTCCAAAGCACAACTTTGACTTCTCTTTTCTGTAAAAATATTTATTGGAAAGTTATATATGTATATTATTATGAAAGTATTTTTCAAGACAAATCTATTGATATGCATTTCACATTTCCAAACTCAACGATTTAAAAGTGATTCATGATTTATGTTCTCAATGTTTGACTCAAACCTTTTCCATAGCGTCATCTAATAGTGATATGGAGGCAGTATGTCTTCATGAAACTTTGACACAATTTTCTTGATCATGTCTGTTGTCAAGTATGTACTAACCAAACAATGCAATTTCATTTGATCATTGCTTTTCTGAAGTGCTTTGGGATATTCAACAAAAATCCATACATACATTTTCTTATCAAATCATGTCGTAGTGACTCAGATGGAGACCCTGATAACAGTACTTACAAATTCTGGAAAAAGAGAACTGCCAGCATTGCTCTATATAGGGGGGATAGGGAAAGCAAATTCAGTAGTTAGTAGACAGTAGGCTATGAAGAACAAACTGTTCCTTTTTAGCATCCTTTTTATTCTTAATTTGTGCAGTTAGACCAGTACATAGATTCTTAATTTTGGGTTGCAAGGTAAGGTTGTCTTGACTCCTCAAATCACATATGCTATGTGCATGTTGAGAGCAAGGTCTAACAATAGTCTTAATGTTTTCATGTAGTGAATTCTCTAGTTGTTTGAACAAAGGGCTGGCATCTTACTAAGTTTGCTTTGTATTTCCATTGATTCAATTTTCAATAGGGGACTCACTATTATTTTCGTTTATTGAATAAAATATTCATATTTTAGCTTCCAGTGGCAACATAACCTGGGTTGCTTCATTTTTTTTTGTCAATCTTTCAGTGTATGTGCTTATTTTCATGGTTTTACAATGTACCTATTACTTAGTCTCACAAAGACACAGCTTGTAGGTCCAAGGCTGGATTAAAAAGCGGATTAAGAGACTTTTCTATTTCTCGTGCATCTGTAGAATGGGGCATTCCAGTGCCAAACGACACCAAGCAGACAATATATGTGTGGTTTGATGCTCTATTAGGGTATGTTTCTCGCTTCCACACCTGCTCATTTACATGTGGTTAAGAATGGTGACATGCTATTTTATGTTTTTAATAACCATTCGGTTATATATGTTTTTTGTGCCATTGATTTATGTTGCTTAGTACTACCTTGCAAGTAACAGCTTCTTTTATTTACTGTCCTTTGCAATTTATTAGAGTAACTTAAGCTTTTCTCTTTCCAAACTGTAAGTCAATATGCAAGCTTCTCTTATTAAGCTTGTCTGGTAAAACCAGATGACCATGTTCATGTCTTTGTATGCTTTGAATTCTGTGAATTTGTTATTTCTACTTGTTGTGTCTTCCATGTAACATTACTGGAATCTGAATTCTTGGAGTTTGTCGGAGGGTTCACTGAAGGCTCTTCTTAATGATCTCCTGTTTATATCCTCTTTAACTAGCAGATATTTTTTAGGACACTGCACCGCTTCATGCACGCTGTGTTTTGATTCATTTTTGCTGAAGGAAATATATGTTTATTTTTGTAATTTCGTATACTTGTTGCATTTTACAGTAAAGGCATATAATCCATTTTTATATTGGAATGGACACTTTATTACTTCAGCATAATTGAAGCCCATGCATACAATAAAAAGAACAGGGAGCTCTTGGTCTTTATTCTATTCTGCTATTTGGTCCAAGACTTGAATCATGAATGAAGATGAAATTGTATCTCCTTTTTCTAGTTCCCAACAACTGGAGTACATAATCTTATGTGGTTCAGCCTACTTGCCCTATGTCTCTGTAGGTATATTTCAGCATTATTAGATGATGGTGAGCAGGCAAGTTTGCAGCAAGCTGTTGATCATGGTTGGCCAGCCTCCCTACACTTGATTGGAAAGGTTTGCTTTTAAAAAAAAATAAATCAAAATGCACCTTAAGGAGTAGTCTTTTTGCTTGGATTACAACACCTGTTAATATCAACACCAACTCTCTCGATACACACAATATTTTAATATTTTATTATTGTCCCACCCTTCCTCCCCAACAATTGTGAAATGCAAAGTAGTCAATGCTAACATATCAATGTTGATTTGGCAAGGAAGAATAGATTTCTTTTTTTTTTTCTATGTGCTGACTTTTTGTGCATGTGTCTCAGGACATATTACGGTTTCATGCAGTTTATTGGCCAGCTATGTTAATGTCAGCAGGTTTAAGTGTTCCTGATACAGTTTTTGGTCATGGATTCTTGACAAAGGTGATATTTACTTATATACAAAATATACCTGTTTCCACTTCTACAGCCCTGATGACAGTATAACACTCTACCACCATATAAGTAAACAATGATGAGAGTAGTAGCAAATCATTGTTATATCTATAAAAGAGAGCATAGCAATGTGAAAAGCTACATTTCTTTGTACTGCATGTCCTGCTTGTCTATAAATGGTACCATCAAATGTGGATTTAGGTTGCTGAATGATTAGCTTAGCATAATGTCGTACTTATCCATCACTGTTCCTGCCTTACCTCTTAGCCTGATCTATTTTGATTTCTTTTGTAGCATAATGTCTTTCTTATAAATCACTGTTCCTGCCTTAGCTCTTTTAGCCCCGGCCTATTGAAATTTAAATTTTAGTAGCATGAAGCCTATGTTGACTGGAAGACTTTCTTGAGTCGTCTCAACATAGCCGGTCCCAAGCCCGGGTAAAGGAGGAGGGTTGGCGTTTAGGTTTGGCGAAACCAAAAAAAATCAGCCACTCTAATGGATATGAAACCCATAAGAAATTCGTTGGGGCGTAACCCTCTTAGCGGCCCAGCTACATCGGAACCCGGGTGTGGTGTCAAATGGGCAAGGGCCGGGTCGCCATCCCCTTAGTGGCGCGTCGTATCGTGATCCGGCACGATGAATAGTGAGCAAGGGTCGGTCGTCATAACCTTAGTGGCGCTACATCCGCTGGTGTAGTGAAAAATGAGCAAGGGTCTTTGCACTTTCCTCGACGGGTGCGAAGGGTAAGGAAGCTAGCCGAGCCAACTAGGATTCGTCTAGGTAGCCGAACGTAGGGTCCCTAACAGGTAAGTTAAGAGAGCTAGTCGATGCGGCAACTAGAAGGCGTGTAAATATTCTATGCGTTCGGGAGACCAAATGGAAGGGCCGAGGCGAAAGAGGTGGAGGGCAATCGGCTTCAAGCTTTTGGTACACGGGGACAACATCGGGTAGGAATGGTGTAGGTATCTTGATAGATAGGAGCCTTAAGGATGGAGTAGTGGACGTTAGGAGGCAAGGTGATCGGATTATCCTAGTCCGATTGGTCGTTGGAGACTTCGGTCTTGAATGTGATCGCGCCTATGCCCCTCGGGTAGGTCTTAGTGAGAGCGCCAAGAGTCGGTTTTGGGAGGACCTAGATAGCATGGTTAGTACTTGTGCCTATCGGTGAGAAACTCTTCATAGGAGGAGACCTCAATGGCCATGTGGGTGCAACAAATGTAGGGTTTGAGCGAGTACACGGGGGGTTTCGGTGCGGTAGTAGGAACGAAGAGGGGAGGATGTTTTGAATTTTGCTTTGGCCTATGACTTGTTGTTAGCGAATACCCTCTTTAGAAAGAGGGAATCCCATTTAGTGACCTTCCATAGTGGACAACACTTTCGAGCCGGATCGACTTTATCCTTGCAAGAAGGGAGGATAGGGCCCGCTTGCCTAGATTGTAAGGTGATACCCGGGAGTGTGCGGTCCCTCAACACAAGCTTGTAGTGGCGGACTTTTCGTTTTTTGGTGCGTGCCCACCGGGACAAACGTGTCAAGATTACGAGGACGGTGGTGGAAGCTTAGAGGGGAAGCGGCACAATCGTTTAAGGAGAGGATGCTAGGCGAGGGGCCTTGGGAAGAAGGAGAAGATCACCGAGGCGACATGTGGCTGAAGATGACAACATGTGTACGGAAGGTGGCCTCGAAGTGTTGGGTGTGAGTAGGGGAGGCAAGAAGGAAGCGAAGGACACCGGTGGTGGAACGACGAGCCAGGTACAAAGGGCTATTAAGGAGAAGAAGGAGTGCTTCAAGCGCCTCCATCTCGACAAGAGTGCAACCAACATCGAGGGCTATAGGATAGCGAAGAGGGCTGCAAAGCGGCCGTGAGTGTAGCAAAGGGTCGGGCTTTTGATGACCTTTACCAACGGCTAGGCACGAAGGAAGGGGAGAAGGACATTTATAGGATCGCTAGGATACGTGAGAGGGAAGACAAGGGACATAAACCAAATCAAATGCATCAAGGATGGGACGGATCGACTGCTGCTGAAGGACGAGGAGATCAAGGACGGATGGCGAGAGTACTTCGATAAGTCGTTCAATGGGGAGAATGATAGTCCTACCTTTGAGTTGGGCGACTCATTTGACGATACTTGTAGACGCTTTGTGAGGAGGATTCGGGAGGCGAGATCGGGGAGGCTTTGAAGAGGATGAAGGGAGGTAAAGCGATGGGCCCCGATGGTATCCCCATTGAGGTGTGGAGATGTGCGGGAGCGAGAGCGGTAGTATGGTGACTAAGCTTTTAACCTCATTTTTCGGTCGAACAAGATGCCCGAAGAATGGAGACGAAGTATATTAGTACCAATCTTCAAGAATAAGGGAGATGTTCAAAGTTGTACTAACTACCGGGGGATTAAGGCGATGAGCCATACGATGAAGGCTGTGGGAGAGGGTTATCGAGCATCGCCACGGTGGGCCGACAAGTGTGACCCAAAACCAATTTGGGTTCATGCCCTGAGGTCGACCATGGAGGCGATTTTCTTAGTACTGACAGTTGATGGAGAGATTTAGGGAGCGGAAGAAGGACTTGCACATGGTCTTTATTGACCTCGAGAAGCGTATGACAAAGTACCGAAACGTCATGTGGTGGGCCTTAGAAAAACACAAAGTCCCAACTAAGTACATTACCCTCATCAAGGATATGTACAAGGATGCGGCGACATGTGTTCGAACATGTGATGGCGATACCCGTGACTTTCCAATTAACATAGGACTACATCAAGGGTCGACTGAGCCCTTATTTATTTACTCGGTAATGGATGAGGTCACAAAAGGGATATACGGGGTGATATCCCCTTGGTGTATGCTCTTTGGCGATGATGTGGGTGTTAGTGGATGAGAGTAGAGCGAGGGGTAAATAGGAAGTTGGAGCTGTGGAGGCACACGTTAGAGTCGAAAGGGTTCGATTGAGTAGGATCAAGACCGAGTATATGATGTGCGACTTTAGCCCGACTAGGCACGAGGATGAGGATGTCACCACGGATGGACAAGTGGTGGCCAAGAAGGATACTTTTCGGTATTTAGGATCTATGCTACTGAAGGATGGCGACATTGATGAAGATGTTAGACATAGAATCGCAGCGAGGTTGGCTAAAAGTGGCGTCAAGCTTACGGCATCCTATGTGACAAGAGGGTACCACGAAGCTAAAAGGGGAAGTTCTATAGGACAAATGATCGCCCGACGATCTTTGTATGGTCTTTAATGTTGGCCTACAAAAGGCGACATGTCCAACAGCTAAGTGTGGCCGAGATGCGTATGTTGCGTTGGTTTTGCGGGCATACTAGAAGGGATAGAGTTCGAATGAAGATATTCGGGATAGGGGTCGGGTGGCTCCTATCGAGGAGAAATTGATTCAACATCGGTTGAGATGGTTTGGACATGTTCAACGGAGGCCTCCCGGCGCCGGTGCGTAGTGGAGTTCTAGAGCGGGTAGATAATGTAAAGAGAGGTAGAGGTCGGCCTAGACCGACTTGGGACGGCGGTTAAGCGAGACCTTAAAGGAGTGGAATATCTCCAAGGATTTAGCTTTGGGCGGGGCGCTTGGAGGCTAGCTATTAACGTCTTTTGAACCATGACTTTGCTTCCTTTTCTATCTACCCTATCTTTATCCTTCGTCTTGTGCCTTTCTACGTTCTTTTGTCTTGCTTTCATATGGGTTTCATCTCTAGCCTACCCCAACTAGCTTGGGACTAAAGGCTATGTTGTTGTTGTTGTTGTTGAAGCAATTTGATGCCTCATTTTTTACTATTTATTCATGGATCCTCGATTAACCTTTTCTTCCAGATCACTATCTTAATTCTTACAACATGTTAAATTGTACAGTAAAATATGAATCTTTTGTGATGGTAATTATACCCTACCGAGAATGGTACTGTTCAAGGGATCTCAAATATAGTTATGCAAGTACTTGTACTGTAGCTCATAGAAAATGGCTGACCTTTTTGCCACATGGTTCATTGATTCTGAGTTCTAATTTCTAAACCTTCTATATTCTCGTAGAACCTAAACCTTCTATATTCTTCACACCCTTCTAACTGTTAGAATTTCGTCTTCTACCTTCTAGTTTTTGGAAATAAGTGCCTGTCTGCCTTTTTGTAAGAAAGGTCGTCTTAGTGAGCAGATAATGTAAAAAAAAAAATGTATCTAGATTCCCAGTCACCTTTTATGTTTTGTCTCAGCAAGTCACTTTTATTTCATGCACCAATGGCTTCTATTTTGAAAAATCTAGGATGGCATGAAGATGGGAAAGTCATTAGGCAACACACTTGAACCAAAAGATCTGGTACAAAGATTTGGTGCTGATGCTGTTAGGTACTTCTTCCTGCGGGAAGTAGAATTCGGCAATGATGGGGACTATTCAGAAGAACGCTTTATCAATATAGTCAATGCTCATCTTGCTAATACAATTGGTATTTCTACTTAAATTACCTTTGTTTCTGAAGCATGTATATACTCTTCAAGCTTGCTAAAATTGTTATGTAATTTGCCTTCTTTCTTCGCTTGGTGCCCCCTTGTTTGTGTAACCTATGCATCTTTACATTTTAATAATGATCTCACTTGAACAGGAAACCTTCTTAATCGTACACTTGGGCTACTAAAAAGAATTGTAATTCCAAACTAGCTTTTGATTCAATTGCTGCCGCAGATGGAGGTTTGTTCAGAGATAACATAGAAAACCTGGTAAGTAGGTTTTATGGTACCTTTTTAAACTAAGAGGAGTGGAGGATAAAGGATTTTTAATTATAAACCATGACTTTGTGATTGAACTGACAGTTTAGTATGTTTGTAATCAACTGTATAAAAAATTAAAGAATTAGAAATATAAGGTCTACAACCGCGGATTTGTTTATTATTCTTTCAACAAGTGCTGCTGATGATTTGGTGGGCCCATCTGTACTTTGAACTCATGAAACAATGATACATTTGGATGTTTTAGGCCAAGTTCTGCTTAGTCTGCCTAAGAAGTGCCACACAATCACATGCAATGTTGTGTCTCTGTTTAAATCACCGTGAAATTGTTTATACAGGTGGACAAGGCAAAGCACCATTATGAAAATCTTATGCTGTCATCAGCATGTGAAACTGTTATAGAGATTGGTAACCTTGGAAACTTGTACATTGATGAGCAAGCACCATGGTCCTGTTTCAAGCAAGGGGGTGAGAGTGCTGAAAAGGCTGCGAAGGTAAACATGCAAAAGCTATTTTTTACTGTCACCTTTTCTCGTATGTTTCAGATGTATCTGCCAAATCTTAAATGCTGAAAGTTCGAATCGGAAAAGTCAAAACAACATCTAATCAGTTTGTAGCCTATGAAAGTGGCCTCCCTTGGGGCTTCAAAATACTACTGTTATACATCTGACAGCATCCTAGCTCTGATTTCACCATTACTGGCATACTCTCTGTGATATCTAGCGTCATCAATAAATCTTATATGTGCTTAGTGCTGACAATATATCTCAAGGCCTTCTTTAATGGTCAATGTTTTATCTAATGTTATCTGATGTATACAAAGCATGAAGGTACTCATTCTACAAAACGTGTTCCATTGTTGTGAAATGTTTGGATGGAACCATAAACAATTGATATTTCAGAATTCTGATGTTGTTTGGCAAGCTAGGATACGCCTCTAAAGAAATTGCACTCCAGTTCTGTAGTTGTGATGTGCCTACATCGCTTAATCTCTCTCCATTTATCTACAGGATCTTGTACTTATTTTAGAGACAATGAGGATAATTGCAATCGCACTATATCCTATCACTCCAAGCCTTTCTCTGAGGATTTACACACAGCTTGGTTTCACAGAAGACCAGTTTAGATTGTTGAGATGGGTATGTTCTTATATCAGACATGCTGTATGATTCTGTTCCTATTTATATATGTTCATCCTCAGAAACACAATCAGGTGTCATCTGGAAAATTCAGTCTTCAATCTTTTATGAATCTGCCTCAATATTTTCCAGAGCATGTAATCATTATCAGTTATTTCATTAGGAGGATACGAAATGGGGAGGCCTTAAAGCAGGCCAGGTAATGTCGGAGCCAAAGCCAGTGTTTGCAAGGATAGAAACCGAGACGGAAGAGGATGCCCAAGCAAGTTCAAAAGTAGCAAAAGGTGGGAAGAAGAAAGCACGCAGCAAAGGACTTGTAGAGGCATAGTTTCTTGTGGAACAATGTATCAGTATATCGTTAAAAGGAGAAGAATAGTGTATCAATTTTTCTTTTAATCTTAGCCTATCTGTTCCTCAATTTTGTTCTTTGTGAACGTATTACACATTGTATCGTGTAGATAGGGAAGAAACACAAATGATCATGATGCTGTCAGAATGCAAGCTTGGATATTTGCTTGTAGAGCTGGCGGTGGATTTGGATCATCCAAAATCTAATTGGATATTTATTTGTTATTTTTTGGATATGCTTGGATAAGGTTCATTGGGATTTTGATATCATCCCCATATATGATTCATTAATGTTCAAAGTTCATTGGAGAGCAACTTAAAAAATAGTGTCCATTAGATATCTTTGGACTTAGAGAGTAGTTTCTGATGTCTAGTGTAGATTTCTAACTAATGTGGGGTTGACATGTTGACTTTGACGCACTAATATACTGGATGTTATATCGATTTGTTTAAAATAAATTTCAACTGTTTTTTTTTTTTTTTCTAAATTTTAAAGATGTGAACTTAAGATTTTAATTTTTTTTAATTACATGGTACAACGCACGCGACGCACTGTGACTCACGTATATGAACACAAAGTATGCAAACTATCATATCCTATGAGCAACTGACGAATGACCGAATCCTTTCGAAGCAATTCTTGACATTCATAAAGTCAGGCTATCACAGTCGCTAGTGAGTTTGTGCTGGGTCAGGATCACAACGGAAATTTTTAATGATTAAATGCAAAACTAGCAGCTAGAATGTAGTAAAAATTTTGAGATGGTATTCTCTCTGCCGGATGCTCAACTGCTGCAGGCCGGTAATCTGCTGGCCGAGAGGCCGTTGGTTGCCGAGCTCCGTGCCATATCTCAAATTTTTACGTTCCAGCTTCTAAATTTGCCGTTAATCATTAAAAAAAAATCATGATCCCATCGTAGGCTGCCAAAGCCGACTGGCGCGAACTGTCCACACAAGACGGAAGCGGTCCCCAATCCAGTTCTGGTGGCACATGCCGTTGCGGCCTGCCGGCTGCCACCGATGGCTCTGCTGTCTGCTGCTGCTGCTGCACGCACAGCCTACGGCAGTGTCTGCAAGCGACGACAGTCGACGCTCCTGCTTTTGAGGCAACAAAAAAAAAAAAAAAAGGCTACTCCTACCATCCACATCACTCTCCCCTGCTTTTGACACGCTCGCCCTATCCCAGGCCCAGCGTTTACTTTACTCACTACCCACAAAAGTAATTACAAAAACATGTTGATCAAACTAATGTAGCTTTGACTGAATTTATCATAAATAGTACTCCTTCCGTTTTAAATTATAAATCATTTTAACCTTTTTATTTTAAATTATAAGTCACTTTGACTTTTTTAATACATCCATTTTGTTATGTATTTAGATATAATAATATGTCTATATATAAACAAAATAGATGATCTGTGACTTATAATTTAAAATGAAGGGAGTATTAATATTTATATCACATCTATTTTATTATAAAAACATATTCTATAACTAACTAATGTTTTTTTATTTTGTTTCATGTGTATCAAAATATTTTTATATAATTTTAGTCAAAGTTTAAACTGGTGGCTAGGATCACGAGAACCACATTTCTTTACATATGAAGCTAGTATATTATTCTATGAAATTTTTTACAATAATTGGGGAAGTCTCACAAGTCTATTTACATCTCCAGTGATTTAGCCATTAGAGACAGTTACTACATCGGTCTCAAGAAATCTATTTATATCTCTAATGGTTTGAGCATTAGAGATATCATTTGCTTCATCTTCTTAACAATAATTTAATTTTGAACTAATAGATTGAGGTTGAAGCTAGTTGAACCTTCTTTTTATTATCTATCTATGTGATCTAACTGTCCATTATAAGTTTATGTCAGGTGATTGGTTCATGTATGCGTTGAGCTCATATCTAAGAGTCTGCCCCCTGTGGGATAGGATAAGCGCATACACGATGTCGTGTTTGGTTGGTTGTACATGCTTAGCATGGGTAATTGTTTGGTTGCCTTAATACTTGCCTATACAAAGATACGTTGCATGAGATAAAAAACAGTATAAGGATATGATTATGGTTCTTAATTATTTTGTACAAGTACACTCTTAAAGTTCCTATTTTATCTTAAAATGTCTTAAATTTCTTCAAAATACATTAATATCTCTTGATATTTACTACACACCTTGTTTAGATGTCAAAAAAAATTTACAAAAAACACTGTTGGAACTCCCCCAGAAGCACACTTGTAGCACATTTCGTTTGTTTATGGTAAATATTATCCTACCATGAGGTAACTAGACTCAAAAAAATCGTCTCATGAATGTACATCTAAAGCTGTGTAATTAGTTATTTTTTACCTACATTTCATACTCGAACATATGTCTTTTTGGTGTATTTAATGTGATGTGATGGAGAGAGTGGAAAAACTTAGAAGTTGGGTTAAAAATTTTAGCCATCTAAAATATAATTGGCATTAACAAAGCTCTTGGGAAGATGAAATCATTGGCATTAGTTGTGAAGGGATCTCCCTTGCAATGGGAGGAACTCATGAAGTGTGCAAAAGAATGTGGGTTGGAAACTTCAAAGGGCATTCAACTTGATGTTACAACCAGGTGGAACTCAACACATCTGATCCTAAGGGATGTCTTGTATTACAACTAGGTGGAATTAGCTCATTCTTGTCATTTCTGACAACAGTCATACCTCCTTTCTTAGGTACAACCAGATGTGCATGTCACACTGATGTGTCGTGGTGCACTGGTGCTAGTGTCGTGTCATATTTTGTGTGCTCTATGTTGTTGGTATTTTGGCAAATATGTTGCATAACTCTCTGAGTGATGGAGTGGACTGCAGTATCATCAAACTTTATGTATCATGTATCATGTCTCGTACTCTCAGTGTGATGGATATTTGAATATGTCATATGTGGTATTGCACTTACTTTGGTATGCGTATTTCATCTATCGTGTCATCATGTCATGCGCCTATGTGAGGTTTTGGCTTAAGCTCCCGCTTACTGTTCGTCTCCGCATATTTCCCGTTCGTTTTTATCCGTGTTCGTCATACCATTTATCCCACAACCGTTTTTGTTTCCAGCTGTCCGACTCCCGTTCCCGTTTCCGCCCTAAGAATATAAAAATGAAAAACGATAGAGCGATTTTCCGTCCGTTTCGGTCCGTTTTCAACTGGGCCTAATAATGCCTTGTTTAGATTCTTTAAAATTTGTAACCGCATGTCACATCGTATTAATCATTTTGTAGTGTTTAGTTTGTTAGTGGTAAATATCATCCTACCATGGAGATAACTAGGCTCAAAAGAATCGATCTCATAATGTAAATCTAAAACTGTGTAATTAGTTATTTTTTACCTACATTTAATACTCCAAACATATATATTTTGATGTATTTAATGTGATGTGATGGAAAAAGTGGGAAAAATATTAGAAATTTTAGCAATCTAAACAAAGCCTTTAATATCAACTAGCCAAGCCCCAACGCCCCCAAAGTATTTCTTGTATGTGCCACATAGCGACAAAAGCTGGTGCTGTCGTGCAGGGATTTAGGGCTGCATAGGCTCATGCCTAGGCGCTTTCTTCCGTAATGGCCGGGCTAGTAGTACACTCTTTTTAGTCTAGCGTGTGTCCTGCCAATGTTTTCCAAGCTTTCTTGTCTACTGTATGACGAAAGCTTATTGATTTTGAGTACTACTCGTACTCAGAGTTTACTAAATTGTTTCACCTCAATTTTCTACAAAGTTTGTGCGTTTCAAATGGCTCACGAAAACCGTCAGCAAGTGGTATCATACCTGCGAGAGGGCCAGAGGCAGAGAGAAGAACAAGACGAGGATCGACGGCAACAATCAGCAGCCGCGGCAGCACACTGCCGCTTCCACCCTCGCACAATAAATCCAAGAGGCGCCGGAGGGATGGGTCAGTCGTCATACTCCCTGAGACGCCGCATTGGATGCTCCCTCTAGCTGCCTACCCCCGCTGGAATCCGCCGCTTTCCATTGTCGCTGACCCAAGCAACATTCCCTGCCTCTTGGTCCTTGCCTTCTTGGTTCGCCGCCATCCCGCAGTCTCTAGTTCTGGGTGGGCATTCGCGGGACCAAGGCGTTTCTTGGTTTTCCTGAGATGGGTCTGAAAAAAGAAAAACGCCATGGTTCGTGAGGCAGCCGGGTTCTCTACATCTTGGTAGCCTTCACTGGGCGGCATCGGCATCCTCTAGTTCTGGGACTTAGGGAGCAGGTGCCATGAGGAAGCACGGGTGGCAGCTGCCGTACCACCCTCTCCAGGTATAATCCACTCACCAGCGCGGGGCTGTGCGTTGGGCTTTCCCTTCTCCCAGTGTTGTTCTCGCTGTTCCTTGCATTTGCCTCACTCAGGTAGTGTTCCGCAACTGACTGGCTGACGGACGGACTGCAGGTGGTTGCGATAGCCGTGTTCTCGGCACTGGGCTTCGCCTTCTATGTCTTCTTCGTGCCGTTCGTGGGGACCAAGCCGTTCCAGATTGTTGCCATGTCTATCTACACTCCATTGGTGAGGTTCCTGCCCTTTTTTTCGGGGGTTAAGTTCGCTAGTATGCATAGATCTGGAGTTGTGTCTTTGTTTCGCTGCCAGCCCTCCCGCGCTTTACACAGTTCTTGGTACTTAGTCCGTCAGGCATTGCAAGTTCAGGCACTGGTAGAGAACGTCATCTGGTTTGCATGTGTTCTACATATCTGCTGTAAAGAAAAGATGATTTGAGTGATGGAACAATTTTACTTAGAGAATGATTGATGTCTTCTTTTGCAGATTACATGTGTTGTTGTGTTATACGTATGGTGTGCGGCAACAAATCCTGGAGATCCGGGCATCTTCGATTCAACAAAGAATCTGAAGTTAGATAAGCATGAAAAGCACTCCCATGTAAATTCCAATCAGGGAATTAGTCATGGAGGAAGGCCATTAAGTGAGACTTTTGGTACTGCTGATAACAGTGAGAAGCTGAGCAGCATGCTTGAGAGGAAGGATTCGCCTTCTTGGCCCAGATTTTCTGGAATTCTTTCCCTGGTTTGTCTGCCATTCTCTTGCCTTTGCAAGCCATGCCTCAATTCAGACATTCAACCTTCAGAACAGAAAATGTGTGAAGAAGGCATGTTTTTCTGCAGCTTATGCGAAGCAGAGGTATTGTTAAGGAGTCCTTTTCCTATTCCTTGTATTGCAATTGTGTACTCTATATTACCCGTGGGGCTATTCATAACATGGTATCAGATTTTTTCTTTTGTTGAGGGTTCTATCTCCTAGCTGTCGGCTCACACTGCACTTGAATACTCATACCTGAACATACTGTCGTGTTTCTTCAAGCTGTACTGGTCTGCAAGCTTAATACTCACACCTGAACATACTGTCATGTTTACCTGAACATACTGTCTTGTTTCTTCAAGCTATACTGGTCTGCAAGTTTAGTTTTAAGGTCGCCTTAAAACTATGCAGAAAATTCAGTAAAAACTTGTACAGTGAGTTTTACATCTTTCAGCATTTTATGCTTTAGCTTGGGATGTGCTTATGCAGTTCATGTTCGTACTTTAAATCTTGCAAATATTCAGTTTTCTGAGCAGCAATCAATAGAGCTTTGACAAACTAACTAATCTGTGGATGTATGAACTTATGAGTGCAACCCATGAAATTCATGGCTACTGTAGCAAACTATACTGAATTTGGATAAGCAGGATGGCTTGTGATTTGACTCAAATAAAGTCATTTAGGCATTTTTCTAATTATGCTCCAAATTTCTGATTGAGTGGTTATAGCCCCATCGAAAGTCACTCTTCTAATACTTTTGTGATCTTGATAGTGTCTTCATTATTTCTAACATCTTATGAAAAATTAGCATAATTCTTCGCCTTTTAATTTGGATGTCACTCCCAGGTTCTGAAGAACAGTAAGCATTGTAGAGTATGTGACAAGTGTGTTGATGGATTCGACCATCACTGCCGAGTAAGATCTGCTTTTTCTTATGATTTCCCATGATACTAAAAAAATATGATTCCTCATAAGAATTATGGTCTTATTTCCTCACAATTAATGGTCTTGTTTTGCCTGCTGCCTCTTCTTTTGTAGTGGCTTAACAATTGCATAGGGAAAAGGAACTACAAAGGTTTCTTCGCTCTAATGGCTTCTGCAGTTATCCTGGTAAGTGTGGATCTCTTGACAAATGACAAACTGACACAAATTGGAATGTAAAGAGGACCCTTGTGTTATTGCATTTGCCTTTAACATCTACAACCAAGTGGGGGCAATGCATATAGTTTAGTAATGTTGTTCTGCATCCTTCCTATTCTGGTAAGCTATTGACAGATCTCAATGGTTTGTACAACTTGATCCAGCTTGTGATGCAGTGGTTGTCGGGGGCACTTGTGTTGATTCTCTGTATTGTGAAGCGAGGAGAATTCTCTAGGCAGGTTGTCACAAAGTTGGGAAGTAGCTTCTCAACTGTGGCTTTTGTAATTGTTGTGGTGAGTTGAACCGTTTTTCCTTCCTTTCCTTATTGAATATGTGTCTGCTGCATTGAAGTTCATATAATTTGTTGGTAAACTAAAACAATTCTGGTATCTTTAAAAAAGGTTACAAGATTGGTAACAGGATGTTTAAACTTTTTGCAGGCAACCTGCACCATTTTAGCAATGATTGCAACCGTGCCACTTGTCCAGCTTTTATGTTTTCATATCCTTCTTGTCAAAAAGGTAAGTTGCTCTTGAGGTTCAATTGGGGACTCCTTGAATGATATCATGCGGTAGCAATAACAGACATGCTTGCAGTTTTCATTTTTGGCCCATCTCTGTTATCTACTTTCCTGCTTCCTGAAATGGATTGCTTGATCACTCCTATTTTCTTGATCCACTACATGGCTATTGTTATGAAACTCAACTATCTCCTTAGTAAGAAACAAGAACTCCTCCTTGTCTCACTAATGATAGTACAGGAGTCCATTGTTTTGGTCACTTCTGCTGATACAAGTCAGTCACATACTATGAGAAAACTATAATTGGGTGGGGAGTTTTGCAAGAAAAGTAGAAAACATTGTGCATTTAAATTTGCCGTTCTTTTTTTTTTTTCATACAACTTGGTTAAATTGCAATCCTCTTCATGTGTATCCAGGGAATTAGCACATATGATTACATCATAGCTTTGAGGGAGCAGGAGGATCAACAAGACGTTCCTGGACACCAAAGTCCACAGATGTCTATTATTAGTTCTGTTACTGGTTTTAGCACAGCCAGTTCTTTTGGACCTCTTCACCGTGGTTCATGGTGCACTCCACCAAGATTGTTCCTGGAAGACCAGGTATGAGATAATCACTCATTTCTGTAAACAATCTTATGCAGACAAGGGAATAAAGATCTTGGATAGCCAAAGACAACACACTGTGATACATGACTGAATGTGTTCTACATATAAAACCAACTGAAATCAAACTTCACAATATGTGAAAAAGAGTTATTGATACTAACATCTGAAGTTTCAAGTGCTTTGCATTTGAACCTGCTTCAAGTTATCATGATTAGTGAAGTATGCTAAATTTATTTTCAAACAAATAATATAACTTTTTGTGACAATTGGACAATAAATCAAGACTGTAGTTCCTCTTGTTCCATCTTTAGCATTTGATACTTATTGCTTATTGCTTATTTAACTGAAAGGCAGAGCTCCTGACATTGTGTTAAAAAAAGGATACTTATTGCTTGCTCCTCTTTCACAGTTTGATGCCATTCCTCCAGAGGTCAGCATTTCACAGAATTCAGGCAGTAAGAAAACCAAGGAAGAGGAGGGAGCAAGGAGAAAAGCTGGAGCAGTGAAAATCAGCCCATGGACATTGGCACGACTGAATGCAGAGGAAGTTTCAAAGGCAGCTGCGGAGGCACGGAAGAAATCCAAAATCCTGAAACCAATTGCAAAACATGGCATCTCAGACAATGGCAGCAAACCAGATCATAAGCCCAGCTACCATAGACGACTAGATAGAAGAGGTTTTCCTGCTGAGCTCTCTCTTGAACCACTTGCAACTCTATCTGCGAGCGGCACTGAAAGCATCTACAGCGACACAGCAACAGAGATTTGTGGCAGTTTAGCCCCATTACAGCTCGAAGCAAGAAGTGCTTTCCAACCTAGTACTGCAGCATCCACAAGAAATATTGCTTCATCACCTGAAAGTAGCTTTGACTCACCTGATCTCCACCCCTTCCGCACTTCCTCAGCCACAGCTGATGAGATGCAGGGAACCATGACACATTCAGCTCACAAGGGCATCGAGTTTAAAAAGATCATCGAAAGTGATGGTTATGAAGCGTCAGGTGGTGAAGATAGTGACCGCATCCCTTCAAGAATCGTGCACAGATCGTCGAACTGGGCCAATGTCTTTCTGAATTCTAGTCAGGGAGGTCCTCCAGCCGATCTGCTCACGACATCATCTGAAGGTTTTGTAGCTAACGCAAAATGCCCTGAATTCTGGTTCCTAGAGCATTGCTGGGTATGGCAGAGCGATGTTGACAAGACATTGACTAGTCTCAAGGCTTAGGCTTAGGTTTAGGTGCTTAGTTTGTCTGGCTTAGGTTTAGGTGCTTAGTTTGTCTGATTACATGTGGGTATTTGGACTAGTTCTAGGGGCCAAATTCATCCGTTTACATGTCTGAAACTGCTTTCACTGTCGGTGTCGCTTCTTTGGCATTCCATTGTCGCCTTGGCAAAATGTGAATTTGACGCCATTGTGCTTGCGATGCTGAGCTTGATCAAAATTTCTGATCATGGTAAACAGTGGAACTTGTATAATCGGAAGCCATTATTGGCAGCCGCTTCTTTTAGCTTGAGGGTTAAACAGTGAAAAATACAGCAGCAGACGCTGTTCTAGTTTGTTTTGGAGAACCACCTTGTTCAGAGCACACGGCCTGGATTTCTGGAAGCGTCGGCACCGGAGCATTTAAATTGTTCTAGCGTCGGCACCGGAGCACACGGCCTGGATTCTGGAAGCCCGACGATCTTCTTTGGCCATGCCACGAGCAGCGCATCTCCAGGAACCAACTTCGGATGGATCTGCTGATCTGCACTGCGTGGTAATACCCGTAGTTCATTCCTGGAGGAGACCAAGTTATTACGAGAGGAAAAGAATCAGGGGCTGCACGGCTCGTAGTCAATGGTAGGACGGTGCATCTACCCACCGGTTTAAATCCAACCACATTTCTTGGATTTTTCCGGGATTTTCGGCGTTATCTTTAAGTGGTAGCGGCGTTCCGTCGACGACCCGTATGTTCATCTCTGGAGGAGGTGCCATAGGGGTAGGGTTTGCGTGCGTGTGTTCATAGGGGTGAGTGTGCGTCGCGTGTTGTGAGTGTCTCAGTGTCATTCTAAAAAAAAAAAAAAAAAAAAAGAATCAGGGGCTACGTGTTTCGGTTGGAGTTGGAGGTGAACTAACAAAATACGTGTTAGGAGGAAAAATAGCGCTTTCTGTCTTATGATTTTGGCAAGAAACGTCATAGAATTTCTTATTCTCCCTAAAAAATGTTGATTGTCTAGCATGTTCAGTGACTGATATCTGAAGGTTTTCCTAGTTATATTGTGAACCATTTTAGATATAAAGCCCTCAAGAAGTTGGAGGGTCTAGTAATCCTGTGTTGACCCACACGCATGGATTCAGTCCACACAAAATATATACACGCATGAACCACAATTTTGTGTTCAAAAAATTCAACCACACAGTAAAATTCAGCCACATAGTATATAACTTATTATCCTATAAACGATATTAGCTTTTTTCTTTCAGAGGCAATGCTGGAGACAATGCTCTCAACAAGCTGAAGAATTACTTCAACAGATCCATTTCATGGTTGAGCCTGCATCCTGGTCTCAAAGGAATGGAGCCTTAGTTTGGCCAGTTTGGAGCTGTAATTTACAAGGAACAATCCTATTGGGAACTAAATAAAACATATAAACATGAAGGATCAGACACCGGTATAGCCAGTTTGCTACTGTCGTCAAAAACACAGGTTGCTAGTTGCTACACCACAAGTAAAGCATATATAGAGCAATAGGTTGCTAGACCGAACACGTTTTTTCCTCTGTAGCGGTCAAGGAACTGCAGAAACAAGAGAAAAATTGGGCTTGTCAGAATGTGAATTGGGCCAAGCATCTAGTCTCAGGAACCAAAGAACATTATGTGTCATGAGCTTCTTACCGATGTCACAAATGGTTGTTGGAAAATCCAGCCAATGATAGGAATCCTCTGCAAGAACACAGCAAGTGTTGGCCAGAACCCACTGTAATGGAATAGCCAAGTCAGTGCAAAGGTATAAGCAAATTTTTAAAGAAATGATGGCGGTTCGTTAGAAAGAATAACTATTTGCAGCATTGAATTTTTTTTACAGCCTCGACAAGAAATTGCAGATTACTAAAGAGAAATGATCAGTCAGTCAAAAGAAAATTCCCTACCTGAACAGTACAATAAAACCATATGCCTCTAAGAGCATGCCAAAAAACGGCCAACCAATGAGAACCAGGAAAAAACCAGCACCAAATGAGATAGTACCCTGTCATTAGAGCAGTTAAAAAGAAAAATGAGATGTTAGACATGATTAAGGGCAACAGCCCTAGAAAATACAGTGGTTGCAAAACCTTATAATTCTTTGGCTTGGTGAAGAACTGCATAGTTGATTTCAGACCAATTGTCAAACCCAAACCTGACAGGAAAAGAATCTGAAATGGCATCAACAGAAAAAGGTGAACCATATGCACAGTGAGTCAACTTAGATTCTCAAAAGATTCAAAAGCAAACTACAAAATGAAATTTCACTTACATTGCCCATTGCAATGAGCCCCTTGTCAAAGAAGAAAACGATTCCCAGAAAGGAGAAAAATATTCCAAAAGCCGGTCAGGCCCTAGCCCAATCTCTGTCCAAGATGAAATTCAGACATCACAGATCAATGAGTTGGAAGTATAGATTGTAATATCTAAACCAGCGAGTATGCTTTTACAACATCACACAAAAGATTTTGCAAGCCAGAATCGTCACACTTTGAACATTGAACATGATCTTTTAAGTACAGACAAAACACTAAAAAGGTGGTAATTTAAGCTCGATGATTCTACCAAGTTTTACTGAAAATTTGCATCAGAAACCAGACAGAACAAGAAGGTTTCAAAGTGGTTGAGTATCTGTTCATTACAATGGTCAATCAGAAACTAGCATAGACCTTGCAGCAGCAGCATATCGGATGCTGGTTTGAACTAAATCCCAACATCTTTCAGATGTTCAGCGGTCAGCCAGCAGCTTAGCACTGCAGTTAGTATTAGTGTAGTATGGCATTTGTGTAAGCCTAACCAGCAGCAGATCTCAAACTTTAATCTTTGCTTTGCCTAAAAGCTTTATCCAGTTCGTACACTTAAGCCAATATTTCCATATTTTTGGACAAACTCAGTTAGTATCAAACTGCTATGAGATCACACATGCTATTTAGGATGAACAGATCCTATACTTGTTGTTCCATTGTGAAGGAAAAAACAGAATTAGCAATTTGTTACCTCTCTTGAATTGTAGACACTTATAACACTAAAACTACCGATCAAGTGATATTGGCATATTGTAGACCACACAGGCACAGTACATGATATACCCTGTCACCCTGATGTATCATGGTCAATTTTAACACAATTACACACAAAAAAAAATGCAGGTTAAGTTATACACCGCATGGCACACATGGCATTACCCTGATGGACCAACACGTTAAAACTACTGCTTACATGATACAACACACATATCACAGTTTATATAATTGAAAAATCACCAAATTTCAGTTAAAAAAGCCACCAAACATGTTAACACAGCAAACTTAAAACAAAAGTAGCATCCTCACATTCATCACATGTGACAGTGTTCACAAAACAATTTGCAAACATGTTAGCTCGTTAAGTTCTGAACTATGGAGCAGAAACAAAGGAGGCCAAGAAAATAAGATACACATTCACTGCCCAGCACAACCTATGTATGCTCCTATCAGAATAAATGCAGCAAAATCTGGTAAGACGATTTAAAAAGTGTGGAGACAAGCCCGTACTCTTGAGGTCATTCATCTCGAAGGAAAACCATCTTGTCTTGCAATGACACCGCGGAGACCAGCACACAAGTCTGCAACAGTACAGGTTGTAAGATCAGGAACAATTTATGCAGACGAGATTGAACCGAATACGGTAGTGGCTATGGCTAATATAGCTTCAGACGAAGCAGAATAAAACCGAACCATGCCTGATCTAACAGGCAGTAGCAGCAGGGGCGAACACAATAAAGGACACACTCAATAACTGTTGAAAAAATATGCTTGTAATTGGATCAGATCTGAACACAAACGTGAGTCAAAGAGCTTAAGTTAGGGTTCGGGTGCTCAGTTTCGCGCAGAAGGGAAGGAGTTGGGGTTCGGGTGCTCGGTTTCGCACAGAAGAGAAGCGCGAGGAGAGGGTGCGCATACCTGATGGATGCTCGTCGCTGGCGAAGACCTGGGCACCTGGAGTTGGGCGGCGGCGGTTGCCTAGTTGTTGCCGGCAGAGCCCGCGACGACGCCCCAAGAAAATGGAACGGGATCCTCTGCAGTCGGAACAGACGAGCTCTCTGCACTCGATGTATACTGGCTGTTCGCTTCGATCCCACGGTGACCAAGACTGCAGGAGCATATGCGCTGGTCAACTATCTCGCGGGCTTCAGCCCAATATCCCATTTTTTTTTTTTGAAAGTCCTACTTTCACGACACAAAGTCGATTTTTCTCACTTCCTCAAACCAGGACATGTCCTCGCGAACTTTTCAAACGGTCATTTTACCTCCCTGGAGCGGTTTTGTGGGCGGATTTGCTACAGTAACCAGGGTTTTGCTACAGTACCGGCGGTTTTGTATTTTCTTTTTTTTTTTTTTTTTTTTAAAATTCGGCTGAATTTTTTGAAAATCATAATAAATTATAGAAAAATCATAAAATAGAAAATCAATTTTGTTGGACTCCACATGAATAGATCTCCCAACATATATAATTTCGTATATTTTTAGTACAAAGTTTTTTGCAGTACAAAATTCAATTGCACTATGAAATTCAATTGCGTTATGAATTTCGTACTGCAAAAACATTGTACTAAAGTATATAGTATTATATGTTCACTGTGTAGATCTATTCATGTGGAGTCTAACAAAATTGATTTTCTATTTTATGATTTTTCTATAATTTATTATGATTTTTCAAAGATTCAGCCGGGTTTAAAAAAAAAAAAAAAATACAAAACCGCCGGTACTGTAGCAAAACCCCCGGTTACTGTAGCAAATCCGCCCACAAAACCGCTCCAGGAGGTAAAATGACCGGTTTGAAAAGTTCGTGGAGGTGATATGTCCGGTTTTGGGAGTTGGATGGGAAAAATCGACTTTGGTAAAAGTTGGGGAGGGAAAGTAGACTTTTTTCCTTTTTTTTAAAGACCTTGGCCTAATGTCACGAGGGGCTTTTTTTTTTTTTTTTTTTTTTTTTTTTTTGGGCGCCGCGGCTCATGTGTTTGGCGCCAGAATGTAAGCAGTGCGGCGGCGATCGGACTTGTGCTGCCACTGGTGCTCTCCATCGCTAAACAGGTGCCAAAAAATCTGCACTCACGTCACCTCTTGCATGTCTGTGTGATTATAAACTAGTGTTGCCCTCTAATTTGATCTTTTCTGACCTCCCTTATCGGAGTGTGCTCGAATTGATCGATTGAAGGAAAACTAATATGTGAGCTTGAAGGAAACATCGACTTTCTTGTATCAAAACAAAATTTGCACATTTAAGATGGAAGAAAATAGGTGTGTAAAGCCGTGGCTATTTCTTTTGTCCATCTAATCAGGGGATATATTCTAGTTGCTCAATTCTCTGCTAATATCATGTCATTTTTTATTTGTTTTCTTAGAGGGAGGGCTTGCTTCCTTGTCTTTCAAGTGAACTTAGCATTGAATTCAGTACTATAGATGAGGCTTGGATATTTTGGGTTAGCAAGAGGGTTAAAAAAGGCTTTGTGGCTAGAAAAGGTATCGTTAATGAAAGTAGTCTCCGTTAAACAATTAACTGAGACGTCAGTCTCCATTAATAGCACATTAACATATGTAATCCTTGACACAGTCAACCCTACCACCTATTAAGGGCTTCCCCAATGCATCTACCTGGCGTACTGCCTTCGTTACCACGTAGGCACCCAGCATCCAACTCACACTTCATGGTAACCTTGCAGAGGAGCATAGTCTCTTGCAGGACCACCGATGGTTTGCTCTGACAAAAGGTTGAGGGTATTGCTAGAGCACGCGTTGAGAGTATGAGGCCAACAGCCATGCTAGGGACCATGCCTACGTTGAGTCAGAGAGTCTGAAAAGAGCTACATAATTAAAAGTGATGTTTTTGAAAAAGGAGAGTATGACGTCTAAAAATACTAGCCTGTGTTGTGTACCTATAGGCCTCAAATATGAAAAAATGATGTGTAATCGTGAGACCACCACTGCTAGGTGCTTCCGTTGGCCATGCCTAATGGAGGCGGCACCCAACCGTGTCCGCTTGCGTTCATAAAAGGACACCAACAGTGGCGGTCTCCATGGGTGCGCCAAGCTAACCTCATCATGCCAGTGCAACATCCCTTGCATGGGAAGGTTCTCTTTCAAGGACCTAGTGCACTACAATCATGTGTTTGATAACAGTCAGACAACTCTAGCCATCATTAATCACATTGTTATATTTGCAACATACATGTTTGGTAGTGATATACTAAAAAGTCAGACAACTCTAGCCAGCATTAATCACACTGTTATATTTGCAACATATATGTTTGGTAGTGATATACTAGGAGCTAGCTAGTACAATTGATAACATCATATGGACCCAATACACAAATAGCGGGGGCACGTGCCCCCACTTAAATTATGGTTTCCAAAGAAAATACACATTCTTTCATGTACCCATACGGTCAGGATTTGGGATCACCAAACCAAACACTTGATGGGTTCTAGGTTTTGGTCTATCATGTTCATCGATTTTGTCATGCAGCTGATGTCTCATTGCTGCATGTAAAGTGAGTAAAATTTTCGCTCACTGTTTGGACACCGCTAATGGTGGTGACATTTTTGTTATCAGAAATGTGGTGTAGCCCAACACTACAAAGACCACGATTTTGGTGCCTCTGCCTCTTCTTCTTTCAAAATTTATGCATGTAGGTCAAACTATAATGTAGACCTAAAATTAATTGATGTTGTTGGAATTACACTACTGCTATACCATCTTTGACAGTGGCACAGCATTGGTGTATCTCCCGAAAGTTGTTTACAATGTTGTAGTGATCGCGTTATAATAACACCCACTGAGCCAGGAGCAAAACTAGCACAAAATTTAAATGACGTCTTTTGAATGATCGTTCTACCCAAATTTTGAGTGGGGCACGTGCCCCGCTGCTTATGTACTGGGTCTACTATAATTTTATTTTTTTCCCCTCTGCATAGTGATTGGTATTGTGTGGATTCGGAACGGAGTATCAGTAGGGTAATACGGCGATATTAGGGGGCAAGCATTGATGGCTAATTTATCTCCTTT
>JADLZK010010958.1:0-44570 GCA_015847255.1 Hyparrhenia diplandra | reverse complement strand
GAGTTATGGATGGAGAGATGAGTGGAGAGGAGTCTCACAAGCTCTACTAGCAAGTTAGAGTGTTCAAATGTGCAAGAGGGAGCTCCAAGAATCAAGCATCCAAGAATATATAGAGCCCCCCTCGAAATAGAGCCGTTGCTCTAAAAATTTGCTTTTCATAAGATCGACGGGCGCTTGGCCAGAACCACCGAGTCGGTCGTGGGTCCCGCAGTGCTTCGATTGCGATCCTGAACAAAACTCGGGCCCATAGGTGGCGCCCTCCTTTTCGTCGGTCCAGCCGCTTCCGGTCCCGTTTCGGCCGAAGGTCCGGCCGATCCACCCGTCGAAGTCCAAAAACATGCTACATTATTTTGATCGGGCGGCCCGACCGGAGCCACCGGTACTAGCGGTCCCGGTTAGGAGAGACCGTAAGGTCCGGTCACCTTTTCTCGGCAGCTTCTCAATCTTTTTCTTTGCTCTTTGCTTCAAACTTGCTTCCCTCTTGCCATGGGTTGCCAACACGCCCAAGATGACCACGCTATCACCAATGTTAGCACGTCGATAAGTTGGCAAGAACGGTTAGTGCTCTCATTGTCCTAAATGCAATACAGAAGTAAATTGACCTAGAAGCACTTCACCAAAAGGATTGTCGCGCATTCCCTCTTGATAGCTCATCTATCCTATAATGTGATCCCACGCTCTATAGGTGTCTTTGATCACTAAAAGGAAACCCTATCAAGATACCTTTGCCTTGATCTTCCTCGGTTCCTCTCAAGCCCGATCGCGACCCCGACGATCCATCATGTCCACCATCGCCGTCCATGTTCATGATCATCATACTCCCTTGTCATCCTTCTAATCCTATCTCATAGTCATCACTTAGAGCAAAGGATTAGTCCAAGTGTGTCACTTCAATTTCCCAAAAACCAAAACATGAGATTTCATCTTCTTTGGTGAGTTGATCGGCTCCTACCGAGCTAATAATGATAACCATAACCCAAAACGGATATCTTCTCATTATGTTCTTGGGCAAAAGCGGCTCATAAAAGAATGAGGCGATCCAGAAATAAACGATGCCACAGCATTGGATGTTGATTAAACTAAGTTCCCCAGCGGTCTGAGACTCTCCTTGTGGACTTTCTTCAATATTGGTGGGTGAACTTTGTCCACCTTCAGTCAGTAGGGCTCTGCCTTCCGGGGCTGGGCAAAACTCTGGAAAATGTCCTAACGTCCTACTACCTTATAGCACTTTTATGGGTAGAAGCACTATATCCACCAAGATTCGCTTTGCTCCCCGAGTAGGTGTAAATATGAGCTCTCTCCCCGTAGCGTAGAATTCTCAAATCGGTATTCTTGCAAAGGGTGCATCCAAGTTGGGGATAGCTTGAGGATAAACTACTAGAACCTTTGTTCCGACTCGTAACTAGTTTCCATTGGTCTCTTCTTGCTCTTGGGCAAAGAAAGATATGCGCTAAGTTGCTCTCCTCCTATAGCAAGCAAATAATCAATTTAACCTTGAAGCTCTTTTCTCAATGGGGCTCCAATAGTCTTCTCGTGATCTTTTAGATTGCCTCCTCTTCCTCAAACTTGCTATTTTCTTTCTCTTCAAGATTCAACCATATCCGTGCATATCGACAAACGCTGAAATCTTTTGAGGTATTCCGGGCTATGGTCTTGTCCTCTTGATTAAGCTTTCTTGATAAATTCACCCAACTTCATAGCAATGGCACTGGATGGATATAAGCTTCACGAAAGTCGCCGGAACATATCCCGGTGTAATAGAAGTATTAGCCGGGTAGGTAAGCACGATGATTTTTCCACCAAATTCCGGCAGTCCTTCAAGCAAATGAGCAAAGATATTCAGCCTTCTCGCACCCCGCCAAATCCAACAATCAACTTTTTTCCTCCACAATCAAAACCATCCATTCTTCCACTGCTGGTTCACTTGAATGTGTGAACTTAGGTGGATCGGTTCCTTTGAATTCCTTTTGTATGAATGGAGCCTATCTTCTGCATCATTATTTCGGATTTCCTCCTCCACCACTGGTGCATTGTCGCTAGCCGAGATGTTATGCGAATCCACCCGCGTAAACTCGTTAAAAGAACCGCTCCCCGCTGGACAGGAGAAGGTGGTGGCGTTGGTTGCTTGCTGGTGTTTTTAACGCATTACCAGAACAAATCCGCAAGCCGCCACGTCGAAATACCACCGCTTGAGCACTTCACCCTGTGGGTGCTGTGGTATCATATTTTGCCACCGCGACGGGTCGCTGAGAGGGCTTATCTCGGGTTCCGTGGTCAACCTAAGGCAAGGGTTTGTTTTCTAAGAGTAGCTGCAGGTATCTATAGGCCAAATTTTCCGTGCGCGATTTCTAAAGTCCTGCTGTCTACTCACTTCGCACCTACAACGACCAACCGGCAAAATTCGCAATAGCTCTACATCCACAAATTTAACATGGGGATTTCGAGGGACGGCCAAGGCTTGTCACTTAATTCAACCACCCCCTCAACTGCGGATGCTTCAAGAAAAAGGTAGGTGAACTCTAGTCCAAACACCACGCTTGTACTATTGGTCACTTGCTCTTGATGTTGGCCAAGGTTCCCCTCCAAAGAGTTCTTTCACTAAGAACTAACGCCTTAACGAGACAATCTACCAATCCCGCAAGTCTACAAATACAGCTAAGAAATATATGTGAAAATTAAATAGTTGAAAAGATAATCACAAGACTTCTTACCAAAAGTGTAAGTAGCTTGCGTGAGGTATGAAGCCAAAGGTAAATCGACAAGTCCGACTGGCCCACCTAGGAACCACAAGGAACACCGAGGGGCTTAACCCTAAGAACTGCAGAAAGAACAAAAGCTTTTTCTAGCTTTTTCCCTCTCTCACTCTCTAGAATTTAGAAGAAGAAGAAGAAGTAGAAGAAGAAGAACTAATTCTACTCTCTTTGCACAAGTGGACCGTTTTCCTTAGAATTGTTGTTGAGAGAGGTGAAAGAGGGAGCTATTTATACATAAGGGGCCTGGCGCTAAAAACACTAAAAACCGACTCTTAGAACACCTTCCAAATCTGCCAAAACCTGTTTCATCCAACGCCGTAGTGCCTTTTGTATGAAGGTAACAAACCGCCTTCCCCGGCCGGGCATCAACCGCCAGGTGGTGTGGTTTCGCACCTTTGGGTGCGCTACAAGGCCGGGCCCGCCTCGCTCGAAGCTTCTCGGCTGGCCATCTTGCTTTGAAAAGTTGTTCGCGGTCTTGGCCCCGCCTTGTTTTGACGCTTTTGTCCCGTCTTCTTTGGGCTTGCCATTTGCTTTTTTAGACCTTTTTCTATTTATTGGTTTTTATTACTTTTTTCTTTGTATTTTTGGCCCAAAGTGATTATTCTTGAGTTGGTACCTGCAAGTCCAAATAAACACCAAAAAACTATGGAATATGTTAGTTTAAAAAATCCTATTTCGGTTGTTTTGGTGTAGTTTGACGGTATTTAAATTGCAGCTTGGTTACCGCCAACAAACTCCCCGCATTACTTAGCCCTTTTACTCGCCCTTGAGTGAAGGCATAGGGACTAAAGTGGTTCAATCTCCAAGATGTAGACCTGCATACAAGTTATTCCTCGGCCCTCCGCTTTGTGAGCATTCAAGAGTGGCTACCATGTTATTCTTGGATGATTGGAGCAATGGAACGGTCATGAAATCGTGATTCCTCCGTTACTACTCATGTGCAAAGACTTGGTTGACTTTTTTGAATTTTTTAAAGATAAAATAGCAATGCTCCATGGTTGATTCTCACATAGTCATTCATTTTGTGTTTCCTACCAAAGCACTCTCGCCACACTCATCCTATCTTTTTGTGGTTTTGTGGATCTTTGAGTGGAGTGATGCATACGCATTCCTTTGTATGTTTTGTCGGGTCAAGCTCCTGATCATTGGAGGGAAGGGCCATACCCCTAGATCGAAATGTGCAAAAGTGTGTGGAAAATATTTGTGGTATTTTTGTTTTGTGGTTACTCCATGACTCATGATCTCTCTCCTCTTTTGTATGCTTCTTGGAGAGATACAAAAGCTACTTCTTCCTTTCTTTTCTTCTTTTTTTTTTAGAGATGTGGGCTCTACTCGCCTTCTAACACATGTCCATTTTTCATCTCTTTTTCTTTTCTTTTTCTCAGAGTCCTGTAGCTTCTTCTTTGCATGGTACTTTTCTCGATAACAGAGATGATCATGGTGTAACTTGGATGGAGTATTTATTTTGTGGATGGTAAAGATGATGTTGTGCGCAATTCTCATTGTGAGAATTGGCGTATTTGTAGGTGTACGTGTTTTTTCGATCTTGGGAGTATGAGCTTCTCTCTCAACGTTGATCACAGAGCCCCTACAAAACTCAATACAAATGTAGTAGCTATAGCGATATTCTAGTCATTTTTCGTGCTTTGGTAGGATTTGTCTAAGTGTCAAACTAGG
Organism: Hyparrhenia diplandra; assembly: GCA_015847255.1. Classification (NCBI taxonomy): domain Eukaryota; kingdom Viridiplantae; phylum Streptophyta; class Magnoliopsida; order Poales; family Poaceae; genus Hyparrhenia; species Hyparrhenia diplandra. The sequence continues at coordinate 40,140 of JADLZK010010958.1, read as the reverse complement.
AGCATGCTTTTATTTGAATTTTTGAAGTAAAACCAAGTCTCATTGCATAAGAGAGCAAGTGTCAAGTCATTCTACCATATCTCAAAAGCTCAATTGTTTAGATAAACATGGGGTCCCTAACAGTAGTTGCTCAACAAAGTATGGTTTTGGCGAGGAATAAAGAGTATGCATGCCATTTCTCAATTGGTAGACTAGAGATGGAGCATCAAAAGTTTTGTCTTTTGATATGTTCAAAATTAAACTTCAAAACTTTTAGCACATGTGAGAGCAAGAGAGCGAGCGAGAGAGAGAGAGAGAGAGAGAGTTGTGCAAACCACCATTTTTGAAGAGGAAGGAGTAATGGTAGTCATTCGCCTTGTCCTTCTTTATCGTGAATTGCTTGGTGTTTTTGTGTATGCGGTTGGGAGATCCTAGATAAGTGTGATTGAATGCTTGAGAGATCTCCCCACACTTATTCTTGTACTGCTTATTTGATCAAAGAAAAGAAAACAAAAAACAAACACATGGCTCCAAATGCATGAATACCGTGGGGCCTTTATTTTATTTTATTTTATTTTGTTTTGTTCACTATAGCATCAATTACTCAAGCAAGGCTAACATAAGTGAAGCGTTGAAAGCATAGCCTTGATTCGTCTCCAAAGATAAGATATTTCCATAGATCATGACAACAAAGCTCTAAGTTTCAAGAACCAAACTCACACCATGTCAAAGTTTGATTAAAGAAGATCATTTTTAACCTAAGCACCATGCTTAATTTAAAAAGACCTATGAATGTATTACATGTATCCATGTAGGTACACCCAAACTTGAAGCATGTGACATGGTATGGAAAGCATAAAGTTCTATTTCCATGGAGACGAAAAATATAAGTGAAGAGACTTTGGTGAATATTTATTTTCTTTGCCTACCCTCAATATACTTACCTACCTTGCAACATCTATGGATCTAAAACATTGAAGTTTTGGCCGCGGGTTTGCATGATGGCTCCTCGTCCCCGGTGCTTCTCAAGGCTAGGCCACACACTCACACACACAACTTTGTGTGTACGACCATGGGCCTTGGTAGCAAAGAAAGGATCAAGAGAGAGCCCTTCTTTGCTTGTTGAGGCAATGACGGGTGGGATCGTGCAACACACTAGTATGTTTTGTAACCATGCGAGGCCAACCTCAAGCCCTCCCTTCTCTTTTTTTTTTCTCTTTTTTTTTTTTTTTTCAGCAAGGTTGGGTCACATCACCTTTTATTCTCCATCATCATTTTTTTTTATGACCCCTTGGTGGATGAAACTTGAGATTGTCAAGATCTTTCCTCACACTTAGACTTTTGTGCAAAAGTCAAGTGTGTAAGGTCCGGTCTCCTCTTGAGCATGTTCCATCACCCATGGGCATCAAAGTTTCTTTGTTGATGGTTCTCATGTTTTCAAGCATCGCTTGCCCCTTTGTTCTTCTTAGTCGTTCTCCATCCGAAAATGGTTAGCAACAAGAATACCCGAAGGTGCATACTAACTTGATAACATGTTCTTGCTTTTATTAATAAGAGAAAGAGCTTTTTTTAGTCCGTGGTATCTCCCTACAGTTGCTTTGTTTATGGTCATAAGCTCGACCGCGGGGAATTCTTCTTGCAAAATATCAAAGGTGGTGAAGTTCCCAAATTCTCAACTAAGCAATGACCGCTAAAGATCAAGCCGCAAGGTTAGCGCCATCGTGCTACTACGAGATCGACAAAACTTGTGATACACGAAGACACACCCATCCTCTTAAAGAGTCTATGAACATGGACCAAGAGGAGGTTGGGATCCCTCGTAGGAGCATCGTGGAGAGGCGAGACAAGCTCTAGAGACCCATATGGGTATGTGAAAGGTGTCTTGCTCTAGTCATCATGGTGGATAGAAATCGGGTATTCTTCCACCCCGTGACTTGCCTCGAGTGGAATGGGTTCGTTCTTAGAGTTCTCAACGATCATCATTCCTACCACTTGGATTGGGCTAACCTAATCACCGTGGTGGTACGGAATAAATTATCCCCGGCAAGCAAAGAAGTTTGAGAACTTCCTTCTTCCACGACTTCACGCACGCATTATTGAGCCTTCTTTGGGGTTCACGTGATGGGGTCTTGGAAGGGTCAATAGGTATGCGATGTGTGCGTAGTGTTGGGCTTACCCTTTTTAGATCTTGTAAGGAATACCCAAAGACCCATCTATGCTTCTCTAAAACGGCTATGAGTTGGGTCGTCTCCCCTGGTCACTAAGTTTATCACTAATGATAACCGGAGTTTGTGTGTCACCGTTTAGGAAGACATAGCGTGGCCGGCCGGGGTAGGGGTTTAAGCTCAACTGGAGGCCGAGTGGCCTCTTCCTCTTGGGAAGTTCTATGGTTTCCCCGAAGTTGCCCTTCTTCTATTGGGCATCGAAGTTCTAGGTCTATCTCGGGGTTTTCATAGAGCATGACTCCTTTGACCTCCTCTGGGCGTGTCATACTCATGGAGGGAGTCCGTTACCGAAGTTTTTTTGGCTCGAGTAACTGGTATGGACAAAGTTTTTCCTCCTAGTTTGACATCTAGATCCCGGATTGTGGTAGATCAAGAATCTTTTCCCAGGGATGCCCGATTAGGATGTCAAAATTTTGGATATCAAAAATATGAAAATCCAAAGAAAGTTTGACATTCCTATGAAGAAGAATCTCGTCGGTGTATAACCTCACGGCATTTTATGATAGTTCAGGGAGCTATGCGCGCAAAGTCCGTCTTTGTGTGGGTTCTAGGTGCTTCCTTGTCACATTGTTGTGCAAAGGATTTGGACATGATGTTTATGCCCACGGCGAGGATTATACATGACCTCCACTACGTCCCCTTGATATTTGCAAATGTATAGGCGTAGAGGGATGGTTCAATCGAATTTGTTCAAAAAGAGGGGCCCTTCCTCTTGTAGCCATTCCGTACTCATGATAGCGGTTAGCTCCTTAATAGACTCTAGGAGAAAGAGTTCATCCAGGGGGTGGTTCGGGGGCCAAGGCCAATCGCTGGGGACGGTGGTTTCTTCCATTGTTCGTAATTCGAGGTATTACCGAATTGCTCAATAGGGTCTTCCTTGAAAAACGGAGATCCGACCATGCGGTCTCCTTTGGTTCTAGTTCAGGCAAGGGTCTCTCTAAAGATGTTTCAGGTTCTAAGAAATTGAAGAGACTTCCTCTTGTTTTTGCTTGGGTTCTACTCGGATGGGTTCTAGCGGGAGTATTCTCAAGAATACGGTTTAAGATAGCTTCCCCTCTCGCTGGGTGTTTTATGGGAAAATGACCCACCGGGTGGTGTCAAGCCGAGGCGCGCAAGCCCCCGTCCGGTCCCTAGCCGTAAATGCCGTAAAAGCACGTGGTTTGGTATGGGCAGTGTCCGGGCCGGATCGTAAGTGTGATAAACCGGTCCCGTGCTGCACTTAAGGTTTCACCCTCTATTTGTTGGAAGTTGAGTATCTCTTATCGCAGGCCACGATTTTGGATAAAGGGTAGAACGCTACACGTAATCTGCTTCGCGGCAGCTTCTTCCCATTCTCCGCTTTAACCCTACGCTATGGGCGTGCCATTGAGTCGCCTCCTCGAGAGAGAACGGAAACAACTTCCACCTCAAATGGTGAAATGTGTCATGCCCGCACTGTCGCGCAGCCACGTAGCCGCTTTCGAACTCCCCTTAAGTGATGGTAGGGGTTTTTCATATTCCGAGCCCGAAAAGGCTCGGCCTCGAACTATGGCTATAAAGCCGTATGGAGCTCATACCGAAGCTGTGATTGGCTTCGCAGATTGGCATGGTTCTACGAGCCGCGCCCTTAGGAGCGGATAGGTTTTGTAGGGTAGGTTGCTCCATGAGTAACAGGGACCTGTTTTTGGTATTTTTGTTTAAAAGGATACTACCAAATACACAGTCGACTAGGCTCAAATACAACTACGATAATCGCCCCCCAACGAATCCGTAAATGCTTGTTGGTGTTTCTTAACGCATTAGGAAAATCCGCAAGCGCACGGAAATACCGTTGTAGCACTTCACCCGTGGTAGTAGCGTAGTATCGTATTTTACACAAGGACGGCCGCTTGCGAGGGCTTATCCGGTTCTGTGGTCAACCTACGGCAAGGGTTTGTTTTAAGAGTAGCGAGGTATCTATAGGCTAAGTTTTCTCTAGGAAGTGATTTCTAAAGTCTCATTTGTCACTCACTTCGGGCACCGCCAACGCACCAACCGGGCAGCCAGTTAGCTCTATGTCACGGCCGAACGTGGGGGATTTTGAGGGACGGTCAAGGCTTGTCATGACCCAGCCGCCCTACCCCTCAACCGTGGATGCTTCGAAAGGTAGGGTGAACGCTAGTCCAAACACCACGCTTGCACTATTGGTCACAGCTTCTTGATGTTGGCCAAGGTTCCCCGATCAAAGAGTTCCTTCACTAAGAACTAACGCTCTTAACAAGACAATCTACCAATCCCGCAAGTCTACAACAGCTAAGAAATATACGTGAAAAATTAAATAGATGAAAGATAATCACAAGATTTCTTACCAAAGTGTAAATAGCTTTGCAGAGGTACAAGCCGGGCGGTACCGACAAGTCCGCACTCTGTCGCCCTAGGAACCGCTGAACACCGAGGGGCGAACCGCAACTCCGGTAGAAAGAACAAAGCTTTTTCTAGCTTTTCCCTCTCTCACTCTCTAGAATTTAGAAGAAGAAGAAGAAGTAGAAGAAGAAGAACTAATTCTACTCTCTTGCACAAGTGGACTGGTTTCTCCTTGGAATTGTTGTTGAGAGAGGTGAAAGAGGGAGCTATTTATACATAAGGGAGAGGGGGCCTAAGTGCTAAAAACACCAAAACCGACCTAGGAACACCTTCCAAATCTGCCAAACCGACCATCCAACGCTTGGTAGTGCCTTGTATGGAAGGTAACAAACCGCCTCCCCCGAAGCCCCGCCTGAACCGCCTCAGCCAGGGGGCTGCGCCGCACCTTGGGGTGCGCGCGCTACAAGACTCCGCTCGGGCCCGCCCGCTCGAGCCGGCCGGCTGGGCCTTCTTGCTTTGAAAAGTTGTCCGGTGGTCTTGGCCCCGATATGCCTACATGCCCATGCAGTGCCGACCACGCCGACATCCTCAGCCGACCACTCCAAATGGGACCTCTACACCGACCTCAACACCAACCAAAGTTCCTTATCGACCAATCACTCATAGCCGAAGCTAAAAAGCTACAACAAGAGGTGCACGTGCTACATTGTGAATTTCAATTAAATACTAATGAGAATTTCATGCTACCTAAGTCATGCATGTTTACATTGCCTAGGTTCACCAAAGAAGAGGACCCGAGCACATCAAGGATGCAACAGAAGGAGGAACACGCCGAGCCAGACCCAGCGTGACAGAACCGCCGAAAAGAAATAGTCATAACATTTGGCTCACAAAAGCTATGAAGGTAAATGAGCACTTTCTGGAAATCTCTTCAAGTCTAGTTTCCAATGGTGCAAGCCCCGATCAGTGCGGATACTTCATCAAGGCGTCCGACCAGATTTAGTGCTGACTGGTCAGTGAGTCAGCAGTCTGCTTGAAGTCCAAAATGTCCGTGCAAAACTGTACCAATATACAATACTTCGTGAAGCAAGAGGCCCATGGTGGGAAAGCTTATCAAGTTAGCTTTCAAACGCAACCAGTTGCACATCATTTGAAGTTCCCTAGAAGGAGTTATGATCAAAACATTGAAGACTGCTCAGAAGTCAAACAGTCACGCGAAACAACTCGTAAGGCCATCTCGGAGATCCTTTCACACTAGCAACGTAATCGGTTTGATTTCGTGTTTCCACCCACCTAGGAGTGTTGTTCCCGGTATAAATACCCCGCCATATGTAAGCTATCAACAGATTTTGATGAATTGAGATTATCCCGGTGATATTGCAGCCGAAAATGCCGAAGTTGCTTACTCAACCCTTGTTCTTCCTTGTTCTTCCAGACTTGTGAAGAGATCCTCCTGGGATCCACTACTTTCGTGCTCTACGGCTTCCGTTTCGGCTGCGCCGTATTGTGTGGATTAGCTCCGATTGTGGTTTCTCGTGGTCGCTTGGAGATCGAGTCGAAGTCCTCGCGGTTTTGATTGCCTCTCTCCCCGCCGCTGGTCGCATCCAACCTTGGCCAGGTATAAAGCTAGTTACCCGCTGATCTTCAGCAAGTTATCTTAAGCTGTCGTACCAAAGTTATCTCCGCTGCCCCATATCAAGTTATCTTGTTCCTAAACCTACATCGCGAAGATCGGGCCACCCTCGTCGGCGAGATCGTTTTAAAACGCATCATTTGGTAATCGAGCTATCGTTGTCACGGTAGGTTTTGTTATCATTCCATTTTATATTCATCTACCATCAGTTTTGTTTTCCTCCACCATATATTGTGTTTTTGTTCATCTCCTACAAATCCACTAAAAAGCCACAAAAAAATACCTATAGCCCCGCTTGACGGTGTTGTTACCTTGTGTGTTTTGTGTTCTTCAAGTTGCTAGTTGCCACCATTTCATATATATATCATTTGTCATCCGTTGTTTGTGTTAAAAATAAAAGAGAGAAAAAAAAAGAGAATCAAAAAAGAAGGAAAGAAAAAGAGAAAAAGAAAGATTGAAAAATAGAAGTGAAAAGAATTTGGAGAAGGATTTGTGTGTTGCGGTTGTTGCTGAAAATTTCAGTTTACATATCCAAGTTGGTGGTAGTTTTGATAGCAGCAACTTTCACATCTTTGAGCACATCAAACCACTTGGTTTTCAGTACCGTAGCCCTCCTTGTTAGCCACCTATAGCTCCACCTTAAAATCGAACCGGACAATCGATCCGTAATCCTTACGACCTCATTACCACCTTCGTTGAAGCTGCCACACTAGCACCATCACAGTCCTTGAGGATAGGAGGACTTGGGTAAGTAAGAGGTGAGATTGAGTGTTTCCACAAATATTTTCTATTCCACTTTTCTTGCTGCCCTAACATGGCAGGACCATATTCAAGTGTTCGCCATGGTGGACGAGAGAAAAGAATCACTACTCTCACGAGCCGAGTTACGTCAATTTGAACACACGCTTGTGGAGACAATGGAGAGAATGGAGAGAATTTTCGATGAACGCCTCTTCCACACCGCCGTCGAGCCCACAACGACGTAGCCCAACCAAATCTCATGGTGGTCTATTTGGGCACGCTTCTCACCCCCCGTGTGCTCTTTAGTGATGAAGAATATGAAGCTTCCACCAAAAGAAAAATTCAGCGAGAGAGTGAGAAACACTTAAGAGTGATCCACAAAAAATAGTGAGGGAGTGTTTTCAAAGCCAAATAAAACCCCGCTGCCTCAAATAACCAAGACACCGGAAAAGAGGGATTAGTTATGATGGATAGGATGAGGGATTCAAAAGAATTGAGTGAACCCAATGCTAAAATGAGTGCAAAAGAGGAGGACTCATGTGAGGAATTATTTGCTACTAACATCATAATACCTTCTTTTAGTTGTGTTTCTTGCGTGACACTGGTTCATGATGAAAAAGGAAATGGTTAATTATGACCAACCCCCTATATTCGATGAGGAGGATGAATTGGTGGACGAGGGGCGGTGATGCTGAAATTTCATTGTTTGATATGCAACATGAATTTCAGATTGATAGCAATACCAATGGAAATGCTTCCTCTTCTAGTGATGCAAGTTTGATAGCATTTTGAGAAGGTTTCAGCTCTTGAATCGCTTTGAAACAATTGCTACAACAACTCCATTGGAGAGCACAAAGGAAGTATGACACATATGTGTATGTTGTTTCACAAGATGCTTTGAAGTAATTGTGCATTCAAACCGATGTGAGGATAAGGGCTGCATAGCCAAACGAGAGAGTGAAAAATAAAATGAGTTGTGTTATTACACCCACTTTGACCTTGAGAGTACCAACAATGTGAGTGTGAGGGATACACCATTGAAAAACAGAGAGTTAGAATGCAAGCAATGTGATGATACTTTTGAAACTAACACTCTCATCTCTACCTCTAGTGTTTTCTTCTCAAATGTGCAGGTTTGCAATGAGAATGAGGAAGAGATGGCTACTCAAGGCAACTCCATACATGTCAAGAAAAGTGAGAAGGTTGTTGTTCCTCCAACCAATTGCTCTCTCGCCCAAAACATGAACCATGCTAAGGAAAGTGGTAAGATTTCAGATTTGCCATCCATGGAACTTGTGTTGCCACAAAGCCTGAATGGTGATGAAGGTAATTCAGATCTAAATTTGCAAAATATAATGGTGAGAAATTGTGATGAATCACATGTTTCAAAATGAAATTGACCACGATAGTAGTGCTGATTTGGCAATGTCACATGATCACACCTTTGCTGAAATTTTGCTTGTTGGAAACCAAAGTTCAGTTTTACATGATCTTTTCTATGGGTTGATTTGGTTCATATACATGATGCTTTGCACTCATATATCTAATACTTTGCATGTCAATAAATCGATAATGTGAGAACATACAATCATGATGAATTCTTTGCAAAAATGTCTCCATCTACGTGTGTGTGCTATGTCATGTTTGATAAATGTGTTGAGATGAATAATATACTTGAGAACATTTTTAAGATAACATCCATGAAATCTTTGAATACTCCCTATAGTTGCAAGTTCAAATTCAATTTGATCAAACATCATGATGCAAGTAAAGTTTGTGCTATTTTTTTATAACTTGTGACAACCTTGCTGATTTTGAGTTAAGTTATTGTGATCAATATTTGTTTGAACTTGAGATGGAGAGATTGTTTATCGATCGCTGTATGTAACTAAAAATGTTCTTCCCTTCTTCCTATCATGATTCAAACGAAAAGAAATCTTGTGCATACATGCTTCATTAGTGAATCTGAAATTTTTTTCAACCTCATTTGGAACCCATGATTGTGCCATGTACATCTCTCGAATCGTGCAATAAGAATGTCAAGAATGTTTCTTTTGTTTTCTTTTGATATATATGATATTGCGAAGATGAAAAATAATAACATGAATCGAATGATTGGCTTCAAAGAAATTCTTGTTCTCCCATCTTCAAAGTTATTTGTAGGTTCGCCAACATTGAGAGAATGTTTCAAACATGGAAAATCAAATAATGTGAATATGAATTATAGTGGAATAAATGACTGGAATAAAGTGAAAAATTATTCACATTATTGCAATTGCCATGTACATCCACCCTCTCCTGTTGTGTCTAAACTGATTTCGTGGTAAACAAAAGTCGAGGATGACTTTCCTTCAAGGGAGGGAGGATGATGTGACCATGCCAAGGCAATCAACATTCAACATTTGTTCTAAGCATCAAGTCAAGGTGAAAGCTAAACTTAGATTCAAATTGTCTATGCTTCCACCTACAAGGCTACTACTTGGTTTGTATGATTGTAGATTCAAACACATTCTTTGATGATGGAAGCCCAAGGCCATGATGTTATCATAACATTGCAAGTCATTCGCCACACACAACTATTTGGACAACAAGAGTTAGAGTCGAGGGCGACTCCTTTTCAAGGGAGGGAGGACGATATGCCCATGCCAGCGTCGACCACGCCGACATCCTCGGCGACCACTCCCGCCACCTCTACACCGACCTCAACACCAACCAAAGTTCCTTCGGACCAATCCCTCATAGCCGAGCTAAAAAGCTACAATAAGAGGTGCACGCTGCTACTTTGTGAATTTTAATTAAATACTAATGAGAATTTCATGCTACCTAAGTCGTGCATGCTTACATTGCCTAGGTTCACCAAAGAAGAGGACCCGAGCACATCAAGGATGCAACAGAAGGAGGAACACGCCGAGCGGCACCAAGCGTGACAGAACCGTCAGAAAAGAAACAGTCATAACATTTGGCTCACAAAAGATATGAAGGCAAATGAGCACTTGCCGGAAATCTCTTCAAGTCTAGTTTCCAATGGTGCAAGCCTCGATCGGTGTGGATACTTCATCAAGGCGTCCGACCAGATTTAGTGCTGACTGGTCGGTGAGTCGCCAGTCCCGCTTGAAGTCCAAATGTCCGTGCAAAAACTGTACCAATATACAATACTTTGTGAAGCAAGAGGCCCTATCAAGTTAGCTTTCAAACGCAAAACGCTTGCACATCATTTGAAGTTCCCTAGAAGGAGTTATGATCGAAACATTGAAGATCGCCGGAAGTCAAACAAATCCGCTGAAACAACTCGAGAAGGCCATCTCGGGAGATCCTTTCACACTAGCAACGTAATCGCTTTTGATTTCGCTTTCCACCCACCTAGGAGTGTTGTTCCTAGTATAAATACCCACCATATGTAAGCTATCAACAGATTTTGATGAATTGAGATTATCCCTAGTGATATTGCAGCCTGAAAGCCGAGTTGCTTACTCAACCCTTGTTCTTCCTTGTTCTTCCAGGACTTGTGAAGAGATCCCTCCGATCCACTACTTAGGCTCTACGGCTTCCGTTCGCCACGCCCGTATTGTGTGGATTAGCTCCGGATTGTGGTTACTGCGGTCGTTTGGAGATCGAGTCGAAGTCCTCGCCGCGTTTTGGTGCCTCTCTCCCCCGTCGCTTGGTCGCATCCAACCTTGGCGGGTATAAAGCTAGTTACCCGCCGATCTTCAAAGAAGTTATCTTATTTGCCGTATTTACCAAAGTTATCTCCGCTGCCCCATATCAAGTTATCTTGTTCCTAAACCTACTGGTCGTGGAAGATCGGGCCACCCTCGTGCCGAGATCGTTTCGGTATTTATCGCCCGCTTTGGTTTTTACGTTTTGTCCCGAATCTTCTTTGGGCTTGCCATTTGCTTCTTTAGACCTTTTTCTATTTATTGGTTTTTATTTCTTTTTCTTTTTGTATTTTTGGCCCAAAGTGATTATTCTTGAGTTGGTACACAAGTCCAAATAAACACCAAAACTATGGAATATGTTAGTTTAAAATCCCTATTTAAAGGTTGTTTTGGTGTAGTTTGACGGTATTTAAATTGCGCTTGGTTACCGTCAACATTGCTCCCTCCAAAGACTGAAGGTGTTTTAACCATCTACATAATCCAACCAATAATAATTCTCGATGATGTTGACATAGTGTAAATGCATCGAATTTAAAGTTACGTTGCATTTATTGCGATAATAAATTCATTCAACAAATATAGGTAACCATAATTCCAATAGCATCACACCCATCATCGTAATGATTATAATCGATATGGATTATGTAGCAACCGGCCCAATATGCGCATATTCCAAGGTTCGATATAGCCATTATGACCATAATATCGAAATCACGCACATTCCTCCACAAAGTGGGACTCTTCCATTAAACTCATCAAAGGCTCAATTGATATCCGGTAGAGTCCGGTTACTTCAAGGGCTTCTATATCGATGGTCTCTTGCCAAAATGGAACGCTAAGGATAGGAATAGGCGTCTAGCGATTATAAGATTGTACTTCCTACAATAGGACAAACTAGCTAATAACTAGCGTGATCTAAAGAGAGGCGGTGGTGACTATGAAACTTCTAGGAGATCGGAGACACTACTTCCATCATTACCATTTGTTGTCTTGTCCCTCTTAATCTTCTTCTACGCCCCGACGTGTAGGAATGGTGATGATCACGATAGAGTTGATAGAAATCCTCTCTTAAAAAGATCAGCTCTCATCTACTGGGTCCATTCTAGAAAAAAGAAAAGTAGTCGTCTCTAGCAAATCCTCGGTTGTTCCAATATCCAAACTTATTAGGGTACGGATTGTAGCACTATTGGCAACTTCTTCAGGTGATGGCTCGTATTTGGTGATAATCCAACTTCTCCAAATAGAACTATAAGGTAGGGCAGGGATGGAAAGGTTAATTCTAGTGAGATCCGAGCTGCCTAAGGTGCGGTGATCTATGGTTTGGGGTCTCTATACGATCCGCTTAACCATATGCGCGAAGATACTGGGGCGGGTGAAACAACTTGTCTCTATTGGTACTATTGCTAATCCCGGGGGTAAAAGAGCCGGTTGTAGCATTTTGGAAGATTGTGTGAAATTGAGAACGAGATAGGTCAATCTTAACAAACGGGACAAGTACTCACTAAGGGGGAGACGGGAATAAAGGTAAGAAAAGAAATTCTTTTTATTTCCTTTTATTGATGCGGATGCATGAATGACATGATGCATGAGCGTATCTTACGTCCTCACGCAGAATAGGAAAGATAAGATACTACTCGTATAAACGGTGGCACCTCTAACGTTCTCTCAAAAGAAAACAAACCGCAACTAGTCGATCTACACGTTTTTGCGTAGTTAGTGTACCTGCCGATTTCATTTCAGCCCCCACAATATATTTATGCAATGCATGAATTTAAATTGCATATACCGCTTCGTCGTCCACCCGACGGCATCGCATACCTTGCGAGAAAAACACATTTTACGCCCGGCACACTGTGTACCCATACACAAGTCTACAGGGCACTACCCGACCATGTTGCTCTCAAAACATTTTATTTTTACCCCTAGACCGGGCGGTTGTCCGATCATGCTCTCACGACTCACACCTTTACCTTGGGCGTAGAGGCATGGAACATCATTTACCTGGGGCGTAGGTATTTCGATCCATACATGACTACTCAAGTGAGTAGCCCGTACCTCAGGCATGCCGCGAAACCCGGCACAAACAATCTATTAGGATAGGGTAACAACTTCAACAAGGATATCCATGCATCAACGGTTTCAATCATATCCTACACTTAATGCAAAGAACCAATAAAGGACTCAACAAATTAATTTAGAAAGCATAGGAAAGTTCAAAGATGCACCGGGGCTTGCCTTTAGAAAAGTAGTAGGAAGAAGAAGTCGAGGGGCACTGGAAGCTTGATTAACGGTCCTCCTTCTCCTGTGGGGGTCTTTTTGGCTGCACTCCCGGATGATGAAGGTTGGCTTCCTGCTCCCTTGATCTCCTCCCGAACTAACTCCTCCGATCCTGATATGATGCATGCATATGCGAGACCCAAGTTAATACCAATGCAATGTAAATAAACTTGTATATAAATAAGGTAGAATGATGGATGAATGCATTATGATGTATGATACTAGTAAGTGCATATCTCTTTTGTAAAAGCATGAATATAACTACACAAGAAGCCTTAGTAATCTACATCAAGCGCATTAACCCTAATTCACTAATACACTAAAAATGGCAGCTAGACATGCTTTGTTACTAAAAACAGTCACACGGGGAGTTCTATAACTCCAAATGCAGCAAACAAATACTCGTTGGAAAGCTAACAAAATTATCTACAAATCATTCAATACACTCTAGACCAGATTCTAACATCTACAGCCTCGAAAACAGGAAAAACAGAGGCTCTGTTTTTTGGACAACTTGCAACATGCAATTCCTATAACTCTCTAACCAAGCATGCAACTCTTACCAAATTTGACCAGCAAGCAAATAAGACCATAAAGCATCAAAATAACCTATTGATCAACCCAAAAGATAAACTAACTTACATGAAATGATATTCCCTAACTAAGCACTACATATGCACACTTAAAATAGAAAAGCTAGGATTAATAAATTGACCAAACACACAAGACCAAAGAAACTAACCACACTAACAGGTCCTTATTATCATAAGAACAAACAAAGTATATCATCCAAGAATTATTACTATACTATTACCATGCATTTTGCAAGCATTTTCTAGCAACATAAATATGATAAATATATAAACACATTAGAAAACTCTACAAAATTTACAGGAGAATTCTACTGGTCTAACATGCCTACCATCAAAATTTCATAGCAAACTCATGCATATACTCTCCTACACAAAAAATGACATGCTAGCATAAAAACAAGGCATGAAAATACTTTGTACTATGAAATGTTTGAAAAAACCTAACCATGAACATGAAAAGCTACATAACAGTAACAAATGCATGTACAAAAATTATCATGGCAAAAACCCTAATAATTATTTTTCTATGAATTTCCTAAGAAAGCATGGTAAATAGCACATAAATCAAAAATCACATTTCCACAACAGAACATATCATGCATGACATTTTTCCTGCACTCTACATGCAAAAACATGAACATTTCATATAGGAACCACTATTTTATCATGCACCAAATATTAGATATGCATTTACCTAGAAACATGGCATATATTGCAATAAATCTAGATAAATATAAAAACTACCAGAAAACCACACATCTCATATTTCTATACTGTAGATCTACTCACAAGGATCACAACAAAATTTGTCCCACTCAATTCGAGCTAAAACGAGGGAGATATGAATTTTGCAAGCATTTAAATCTATTAAAAAAAGAATAAAGAAAAGGAAAACAGATTCGACAGATGGGCCCTCGTCGGGCCGAGACGAGAATAGGGCACCGGGCGGCGAGGGCGGCGGCGGCGGATCTCCGCCGTCGTTAGATCCTCCGGGCGACTCGAGGGTACCGACGGGTTCGTATCGTCGAGATCTATTGATTGATGCCTCTTACCCAAAGGCGTCGCGGTCTCTAGCGGCGATGGCGGCCGCAGGGCGGGCGGAGCGACGCGGCGGTGGCGGTCACCGGCGGCCGCGGTTCTGGCGAGGGATGGCCAAGGAGATGCATGCCGCGGGCCGAGTACCCAAGCGAAGCTTCTCGACACTTGAATCCGAGGGATGCGTGGGTTATGGCCTCCGTCGACATGCATGCCCTGGCGTCACGCGAACATGGTGGCGGCGACGTCGCGATCCCGTGCCGAGCCGAGGGCACCAAACTCCGATTCGTCTTGGCACCAGGTACTACACGTCACAAGGAGCATGGAACACGGATTAGAGCAAAGAAAAATGCCAAGGGGACGCCGGCGGCGAGCACGCCTGCGGCGGCAGACATGGCGGTAGAAACAATGACGGTGTGACGTTACGGCTCACTGGATCTTAACTACCCTAGTAAATTTGGTCGAGGCTAGCACGCAACTCTAGGAGGCTAGAACACAAGCCGGAACACCGGGAGATGGACCGAGGAGGCGGGGGCTGGGACGGCGATGCGCCGGTGGAGCTTCGGCGAGAGCTTTTGCGGCGGACGACGCAAAAACAGCCTTCTTCTTGTGCGGTTCGGGCTCTAGATGTGTCGATAAGGTCGGGTGCGGGGTTACGGAGCTATGGATGCGTTTGGATGGCGGATTTGGTGTAGGGGCGAGCTCGGCACGGTGGGCGGCGGCAATGGTGTGGCGGCGGCAGCGTGGCGCCCACATTCTTGCTCCTTGGCTTGGGCGAAGGGAAGGAACGGGGAGGGGCGGGAGGCTTCGCGTGCAAGGGGCGCGGTTTCCCTCCTCTTCAAGGCATCGATGCGGCGGGGTGGCAGGCGGCGGCGTGACACGCGGCCACGCGAAGGCGGGGTTACGGCCCGCCGGCCAAGGTTCCTTTCTTTTTTTTTTGAAATAAAACCCCTAATGCAAAATATTTTGCTCTAAACCTCGTGATACGTGCCGAATTAGCAAAACTCATATTTAACGAAATGTTCCTCATAAAATTTAGAATATTTCATCAATACAAACTTTCTCCTAATTCAGTTTGGTTTTGGAACTACGCCTGTAGCAAATCAAAGCATCAACACTCAAAAGTCAAATCAGCCTCAATTTCAAATGAAATTCAAACTTTTTTGACTTTTCGGACAAACTCCAGCCATTTTCATGGATTGAGCTCCACACAACATATCATCTACAACAAATTTGCTACACTTCTCCTTTTAGGTGCACACACATGCAAGCATGCTAGCTAAGACTTTTTGAAGGGTTTACAAAATTACTCTCGAAGGTCAAACAAGGTCAAACAAAGTCGAACTACTTTTATAAAACCTAATTAGGAAACATGACCAACATCAACCTTGCTCTAACACATCTTATAGACATCAATAAGGATAAATAAAGATTAAACAACTAATTATGAAAGCATTTCATACATAAAATGACATGGCAAAGCATCTCAAAGCAAATTAAATACATTTAATCAAGCAAATGACATGTATCATTTCATGTGCATAAATGCATATGACTAAATGATGATTATGCTCATGAAATGCAGATGCTAATGACATGCTTAACACCAGGGTGTTACACATACATCCCCTAATGTCCTGGGAGTGATTGGGTGCGCCTTTGCAAAGTAGATCCGTTTATGTCGGGGTATTCGCCACCGGTTTGTCTAATCGATTCGAATCTCCATCTCTCTGGTTAGTGAGAACCCGGGATGCTTCCACGACATCGTAGTCTTAATATTACAATATATGTTACTACCATGTTGCCGCTTGTTAATTTAATGATCAAGTTACTTATCTTTGTTATTTATTCTCTTGAGCAATGATTAATCTTGACTATCACGGGATATATGGTTATACATAAATAAGTAACCTTTTAACTTGGAAAAATACAAATAGCTTGTGTAGGCTCATTAATCAACTTTATTTTGAAATTAATGTGAGTCACCTTGAACCCCAAATAAAGCCTAGCATAATCCTTGGAGTCTTTTATTTTATTTTTGTCGGGTCTAGTGAGTATTTTGTACTAAGGGTTTTATTCCGTTGTTGTAGGTGAGCATTTGTACCATGGGTGCTTGTAAGACTTGTTTGTTTCTGTCGATGAGGAGTAAGGTCAAGGCAAGGCATTCCATATCCCTCGTCTCATCTTTGTTGCGGGGATGACTACGTATCTGGCACTACCTTATCTTTATTTTTTTCGCTAAAAGACTATTTGGTGTTCAAAAACTACTTGCTTCCGTACTCTCGAACCTGAGTTTGTAATAAATGGTACATTGCACTCGATATTAATATATGTCGAATTTGGTTTGAAATACCTACGGATTTTACTACCAACTCAACGATCTTGGTTGTGAATGTTGATGAGTTTGAAATCACTCTGAGATTTCGAATCACCGGGTTTATATGGACTCAAGTGTAGAAGCTGCGATTGCTTTGGTGATTCACGAATTATACTTGATTTCTTATAAATTGGTCGGCTCTGTCACACATTAGATATGCCATCCTTGGGCTTTTCCCAATGCCCTTTGTAAAAATAAGGACGCTTTCTAAGAGACTCTTCTTTAAGAGGATTTGGTTTATAGGCACTCAAAGGTCTCCTTATGAAGCTAGAAGTTTGTCTCATTCCCAAAGTCATCACCATGAGAGATTTTCAAGGGTAGAATTACTAAATAGAATAAGATTTAGCTATACTCAATGTTTGTCTCTCGAAAACTAGAAGTTTGTCTCTCGAACTTGTGGATGCACCTAAAAAGGAGTTTAGGGTTGTCTCTCGAAAACCTTGAAAGGTAGTTTTTGAACCTTGAAAGGTAGACAAACTTCTAGTTTTTAAACCCTGGAAGGTAGTTACGGGAGGTGGAATACGAAGAGTTAACGCAGCTATAAGTCACCTACGTTAGTTACCACACTCTGGAAGGTAGGGTGCATCCACAAGTAACCTTGGTCTAAGCACCACGCTTACACCTACAGCTACTCCTCTAATCTATAGGGTCCTACAGATTAAAGTACTCAAACAAGAGTTGCGAACCTTAAGAATAATAAGAACAATGTTACTTACTCAAATAAGAAGTTGCTCTGCCATGAAGTCTCGAGAACCAAGCTCCAATGGAACTTGATCCCGAAGGTACAAGATGTAGAGGAGTCACCAACATGCCCGGTGCTTCCTCCAGCAGCTCATCCCTTCACTCATGCTCTAGATCTCTAAAACAAGACTAGCTCTGGTTGCTCTCGTGGGAACCATTAATCTAGATCTCTCAACTTGACAATTGCTCCTCAACTCAACTCTAGGGCTTCTAGTTCTACATGGTGTTCTAGTTCTAGTTCTAGAACTAGAAAGGAGAGGTTAGGGTCTCAGCCTGTCGAATGGTGAGTTAAATGAATTAGGGTTTCACCGTGGGGACAGAGGGTCTCCTTATATAGCCCCAAGGTAGAGTAGGGGTCAAGCAAGCCTCTGTAGCCGTAGGATCAAACCGACCTTGATAGATGGATGAGATTGATCCTCATAGGCGGTTACAACCGACCTAGGAAGATGGTCAATGACAGGTGGGCCTAGGGGCGACGCCCTAGATGGTGGCCCGGCCGCCACGGCTCTATGCCAGGTGGGTCCCACCTTCCGGCCTGATCCTCTAGTGTCTTCTAGAGTCTTCTTACTTGGGTTTCAAGTTAAGTTACTTCCGCGGCCAATTCTCCTTATCGTATGGGGTGCAAACTCGGGCTTTTACACGCTTTTATCTGTTTTGTCCCCGAAAATATATAAATCACCAAAACTCATGGAATTATGTCGAGTAAAGCCCCTATATTATGTTGATATTCATTTTAAGCCCTTATTTCAGTTTTAAAAGCCTCTATATTTTATGCTATAACAAGTGTCAACAACAGCTATATGCTGGTGCTGTCAAAACGATATTATCTTTAACAAAATGAAAGTTTACTCGTTGTCAAAGGGTATTTTCAGAGGAGCCTATTGGATGCGATGCGAGCCCGGTTGTAGCGTGATGAACAAGACAAGAACACACTCGCTAATTAGCGAGAAAACTAGAAGTGATTACTCCGGAGTTTCCCAATAGAGGGTGGAAGCACATTTATCATTTGCTTTAGTTCTCTTTATACATTTTTTAGAGATTTGTTTTGCTCTACCTTTTTTATCCACTACTTGTAATAATTGGTCATGTAAATCCTCGGATGTAGAGGCGGATGTTTTTCCCATCTATTATCTAAAAAAAGCTTATCGCTTTGAGCAGTTTGAAAATTTTAGTCACTTGGAAATTAGCAAGGCCCTAATATTATACTGATTCAATTACGTAATAGGAAGTCTATGAGGACTACACAATCCACGAGAGCCACGGATCACAAAAAATTGCACTCCCTCCGTTCCAAATTGTAAGTCGCTTTGACTTTTTTTGGTTTGTCCATTTTGCTATATATCCAGGCATATTATTGTATCTAGATACATAGCTAAATGGATGTACCAAAAAGTCAAAAGCGATTTCCTTACAAAAAAGAAGAAGTAGTTCAGGAATAGAGGAATATAAACAACCTGTAGTTTAGCAACGGTTCGTTTAGTGGGAAAATTTTTGTAAGACAAGATAGTAGTAGTACTCGACGAAGCGGTCGGTGTTCTCATGCTTGTGTATTCATCTATGAAGAAAATAAGCGGCCCGAATTATCACCTTTCCTCACTTCATGGCAATAAAAATTCAGGCGACACACCGGATGATGCGTTGATGCACTGTTGTTGGATGGAAATCACTGAAGTAGCCGTCGCTGGACCGAGAGGGTCCCAAGCCCGTGTAAGGAGGGTTGCGTTAAGTTTGGCGAACCGGCGTAAAAATAGCCACTCTAATGGGCGAGAGGCACATATCAAAAAATTGCACTCCCTCCGTTCCAAATTGTAAGTAAGCTTTGACTTTTTTGGCTCATCCATTTTGCTATGGATCGGGCATATTATTTTATCTAGATACATAGCTAAATGGATGTACCAAAAAATCAAAGCGACTTACAAATTGAAACGAAAAAGTGAGTTCGAGGAATAGTGGAATACAAACAAACTTTAGTCTAGCAACAGTTCATTTAGTAGGAAAATTTTTGTAAGACAAGATAGTAGTAGTACTCGACCAAAGCGATTTAGTGCTCTCGAGCTTGTGTATTCATCTATGTAGAAAATAAGCGGCGGGAATTATCACCTTTCCTCACTTCGTGGCGGCGAAAAAATTCGGGCGACACGGATGACAACGTTGATGCCTCTTGTTGGATAGAAATCACTGGAAGTATCCATGTGAGGCTAATATTATCTGATTCAATTCTGCAATAGGCAGTCTATTAGGACTAGAGTCACGAACACAAAATAAATGTAGTTCGGGAATAGAATAGTATAGACAAAAATCGTAGTTTAGTAACATTTCATTTAATAGGGCGATCATTGTTCTTGAGGATGTATATTTATCTATAAAAGAAAATAAGCGTAGTAGTTGCGGTCTCCCAAAACAAAAACACAAAGTTAACAACATTATAGTAGTGTCAAGTTCGGTATGTACAAGTCAATATATCCATCGAGGATCAATTATACAGTTCAATTACGTAATAGGCGGTCTATGAGGAGTAGACGAGCACTGTTTGCTTATTCTTGCAATCTTGCTTCATCTTGTTTCAGCTTATTCTCTCATAGGATACTATCAAACAAGCGAAAACGGGCTCTCGGGGGCATAGATCACAAAAAAAAGGTAGTTCGGGACTAGTGGAGTATAAAAGAAACTATAGTTTCATGGTGGTTCATTTAATATGCACATTTTTTGTATGACAAGCTACCTGTAGTACTCTACTGAGGCGATCGTGTTTCTTGAGCACGTATATTCATCTTTAAAGAAAATAAGCGTGTGGATAACAACAACATTGTAGTTATATATAGTAGCGGTGAGGTGTCAAGTTCGGTATGTACAACTCAATATATTCATATGAGGATAAAATTATAGTTCAATTCATGCGTAATAGGCGGTATGTGAGGACTAGTCGACTGTTAAGCTGAGCTTGCTTCATCTTGTTTAAACTTATTCTCTCTCACATACTGAAATACTATATAATTAAACACAAGCGAAGAGGCTTGAGAGGCTGAGATCACGGAAAAAAAGAGGTTCAAGAATAGTGGAATGTAACAAATCGTAGTTCAAGATAGCTTGATGAGGCACGAACAAGATTGATGGGCTAGATATCAAACCCTAGAATGGTGGCCGACCTAGTGAAGGAAAAAAGCGTCGGAGAAGGTGGTCGGGCGGAAGCGGTGTCGGCTTGAATGGCGCGGATGTGTCGGCCGTGTGGCGGCGGGCTAATGAGGCGGCCGGAAACCCTAGAGTCGCTTTTGTGAGGAGTGTGGCTAGGAACCAAACACCCCCGATCGATATGAATCGTCACTTTTGTGATGAGGCGGGTAAAAGTTTTTGAGTTTTGTAAAGGCTCGGTGATTTTGGCTGATTGAATAGTATAAGCCACTTCACTTTTGGTGGCGCGTGGTGGGGCCGTCTGTTAGGGTCATAGTGCCGACCCATCCCTATGTATGTATGATATATATCTATATCTACTACCTACGTTTGCTCTCCCTCTGTATCTGCTTCTGCCTTTCGTGATTCATTCCATCTCTCGCTCTCTTCCGTCCCTTCTCCCAGCTGAGCTCGAGGCGCGATGTCTCGGTCTCCTTTGGCGAGTCATCCGGAGGTGGGCCGGGTGAGGAATAGGCTTCAATGGGATCCGGTTGGTGAGCTCGGCGGGTTCCAGCTCATCGGTTGTCCGGACTGCGGTCTTGCTTTCGGGTGGTGGAGGTGCGGACCAAGAAGGATGGTGATAATCGCGACCGACTCTACTTCAAGTGTTGACGTGTTGTCCCGGGCCGTAGTGTTGGCGTGTTGTCGGGCCTCCGGCCCCTTGTTTTGCACTAATTTGTGTGCTGTTTTTTCGATTACCCTAATAAGCGAGTGTCGTTACTACCGATTTGAAAAGGAATACTTCGAGGTCTTGAAGGATCTTGGCATCATAGTTGTTAAGCACTTCGAATTGGAAAGAGGAGGCTGGTGCTAGATGATGAAGAAGGTTCGTGGGTAGTCAAGTGGTGACAACAAGAAGAAAAACTTGGAGCTGATCTTTGGAGGACTTGATGTGGAAAGACGAGCGTGTTTATTATTACGTCTCTTATGCGTGTTGTCATTGGATGTGTTACGATGTATCTTTGTAAACATGTAATGCCCGATGCAATGTTATTATTGTGGTAATTTGCGAATATCACAGCAGCGTCGGTGCAATGCTTGGTGTCAAGATTTTGCACATGTGAAAAGTCAACGAGTGGAGTGGATCCACCTATGATTAATAGGGATGCCATTAGATTCTGAGACCCTAGTTGTGTAAAGGCTTGAGTGATACTTGTTGGTGTTTCTTAATGCACACGAGAGAAATCCGCAAAGCGCACGGAAATACCGTTGTAGCACTTCACCCGGTGGTAGCGGTATATCGTATTTTACACAGGGCGGTGGCGCGCGAGGGGCTTATACGTGCGTGTCAACCTAAGGCAAGGGTTTGTTTTTAAGAGTAGCGAGGTATCTATAGGCTAAGTTTTCGAGCGGTGATTTCTAAAAAATTATTTGTCTACTCACCGGGCACCGGCCAGCGCACCAAGCTGGGCAGCTTCCGGCAATTAGCTCTACGTCCACGGCCCGAGCGTGGGGGATTTCGAGGGGCGGTCAAGGCTTATAAAGACCCGGCCGCCTACCCCTCAATCGTGGGATGCTTCGCAAAAGGTAGGTGAGCGCTAGTCCAAACACCACGTTTGCACTATTGGTCCGCGATTCTTGATGTTGGCCAAGGTTCCCCAGGTCAAAAGAGTTCCTTCACCAAGAACTACCGCTCTTAACGAGATAATCTACCAATCCCGCAAGTCTACAACAGCTAAGAAATATACGTGAAAATTAAATAGGCGAAAGATAATCACAAGACTTCTTACCAAAGTGTAAGTAGCTTGCAGAGGTACAAGCCGGGCGGGTGCCGACAAGTCCGGCACTCCGTCCTCCTAGGAACCCATTGGAACACCGAGGCGAACCGGCAACTACGGGTAGAAAGAACAAAGCTTCTTTCTAGCTTTTCCCTCTCTCACTCTCTAGAATTTAGAAGAAGAAGAAGAAGTAGAAGAAGAAGAACTAATTCTACTCTCTTGCACAAGTGGACTGGTTTCTCCTTGGAATTGTTGTTGAGAGAGGTGAAAGAAAGGAGCTATTTATACATAAGGGAGAGGGGCCTAAGTGCTAAAAACACCAAAATCGACCTAGGAACACCTTCCAAATCTGCCAAACCGACCATCCAACGTCGGTAGTGCCTTGTATGGAAGGTAACAAACCGCCTCCCCCGGCTGGGCACGAACAGCCTCGGCGGGGGTGCGGCCACACCTTGGGGTGCGCGTGCACCTCTTTGGGCCGGCTTTGGCTCGAGCTTCGGCGGCCGGGCCTACTTGCTTTGAAAAGTTGTTGCAGTGGTCTTGGCCCCTGGGTTTTGACGTTTTGTCCCGAATCTTCTTTGGGCTTGCCATTTGCTTCTTTAGACCTTTTTCTATTTATTGGTTTTATTTCTTTTTCTTTGTATTTTTGGCCCAAAGTGATTATTCTTGAGTTGGTACACGCAAGTCAAATAAACACCAAAACTATGGAATATGTTAGTTTAAAATCCCTATTTACGGGTTGTTTTGGTGTAGTTTGTGGTATTTAAATTGCGATTGGTTACCGTCAACAAACTCCCCCACACTTAGCCCTTTACTCATCCTCGAGTGAAGGCATAGGGACTAAAGTGGTTCAATCTCCAAGATGTAGACCTGCATACAAGTTATTCGGGCCTCACACTTTGTGAGCTTTCAAGAGTGGCCACCATGTTATTTTTGGACGATTGAGCAATGGAGCGGTCATGAAATCGTATCTCCTTGCTACTACTCATGTGCAAAGACTTGGTTGATTTTTTTGAATTTTAAAGATAAAATAGCAATGCTCCATGGTTGATTCTCACATAGTCACTCATTTTGTGTTTCCTTACCAAAGCACTCTCGCTCACACTCATCCTATCTTTTTTGCGGGGTTTTGTGGATCTTTGGGTGGAGTGATGCATCGTACCTTTGTATGTTTTGTTGGGTCAAGCTCCGGATCATTGGAGGGAAGGGCCATACCCCTACATCGAAATGTGCAAAAGTGTGTGGAAAATATTTGTGGTATTTTTGTTTTTGCGGTTACTCCATGACTCATGATCTCTCTCCTTTCTTTTTGTATGCTTCTTGGAGAGATCTGAGGCTACTTCTTCCTTTCTTTTCTTCTCTTTTTTTTTGGAGATGTGGGCTCTACTCGCCCTCGGACACATGTCCATTTTTCATCTCTTTTCTTTTCTTTTTAATAGGCTGTATCTTCTTCTTTGCATGGTACTTTTCGATAACGAGGAGATGATCATGGTGTAACTTGGATGGAGTATTTATTTTGTGGATGGTAAAGATGCATGTTGTGCGCAATTCTCATTGTGAGAATTAAGCGTGTATTTGTAGGTGTACGTGTTTTTCGATCTTGGGAGTATGAGCTTCTCTCAACGCGAGATCACGAGCGACAAAACTCAATACAACAGGTAGTAGCTATAGCGGATATTCGTCATTTTTAGGGCTTTGGTCGGATTTGTCTAAGTCAAACCGGGAGCATGCTTTATTTGAATTTTTCGAAATAAAACCAAGTCTCATTGCATAAGAGAGCAAGTGTCAAGTCATTCTACCATATCTCAAAGCTCAATTGTTTAGATAAACATGGGGTCCCTAAGAGGTAGTTGCTCAACAAAAAGTATGGTTTTGGCGAGGAATAAAAGAGTATGCATGCCATTTCTCAATTGGTAGACTAGAGATGGAGCATCAAAAGTTTTGTCTTTTGATATGTTCAAAATTAAACTTCAAAACTTTTAGCACATGTGAGAGCAAGAGAGAGCGAGCAAGAGAGAGAGAGAGAGAGAGTTGTGCAAACCACCGTTTTTGAAGAGGAAGGAGTAATGGTAGTCATTCGTCTTGTCCTTCTTTTATCGCGTGAATTGCTTGGTGTTTTGTGTATGCTTGTGTTGGGGAGATCCCGGATAAGTGTGATTGAATGCTTGAGAGATCTCCCCACACTTATTCTTGTACCTGTTTATTTAATCAAAGAAAAGAAAACAAAAACAAACACATGGCTCCAGTATGAATACCGTGGGGCCTTTATTTTATTTTATTTTGTTTTGTTCACCATAGCATCAATTACTCAAGCAAGGCTAACATAAGTGAAGCATTGAAAGCATAGCCTTGATTCATCTCTAGCATAAGATATTTCCATAGATCATGACAACAAAGCTCTAAGTTCAGTAACCAAACTCTAACACCATGTCAAAGTTTGATTAAAGAAGATCATTTTTAACCTAAGCACCATGCTTAATTTAAAAAGACCTATGAATGTATTACATGTATCCATGTAGGTACACCCAAACTTGAAGCATGTGACATGGTATGGAAAGCATAAAGTTACTGTTTCCATGGAGACGAAAATATGAGTGAAGAGACTTGGTGAATATTTATTTTCTTTGCCTACCTGAATATACTTACCGGCAGCATCTATGGACGAAACATTGAAGTTTTGGCTGAGGTTTGCATGATGGCTCTGTCCAGGTGCTTCTCAAGGCTAGGCCACACACTCACACACACAACTTTGTGTGTACGGACCATGGGCCTTGGTAGCGACAAAGGATCAAGAGAGCCCTTCTTTGCTTGTTGAGGCAATGACCGGGTGGAGTCGGGCAACACACTAGTATGTTTTGTAACCATGCGAGGCCAACCTGCTCCTCTCTTCTCTTGTTTTTTTCTCTCTTTTTTTTTTTGTGTGTGGGACCTTCATGTGTCCCAATATATATATTTTTTCTTTCCTTTTTTTTCTTTTTTTTTTTTTTTTCTATCTTTCTCTCTCTCTCTTTTTTTCAATCCTTTTCTCTCTTCTTTTTTATTTTTTTCAGCAAGGTTGGGCTGTCATCACCTTTTATTCTCCATCATCATTTTTTTATATGACCCCTTGGTGGATGAAACTTGAGATTGTCACCATCTGCCCCCACACTTAGACTTTTGTGCAAAAGTCAAGTGTGTAAGGTCTGGGTCTCCTCTTGAGCATGTTCCATCACCCATGGGCATCAAAGTTTCTTGTTGATGTCGCCCTCATGTTTTCAAGCATCGTTTGCCCCTTTGTTCTTCTTAGTCGTTCTCCACGAAATGGTTAGCAACAAGAATACCCGAGAAGGTGCATACTAACTTGATAACATGTTCTTGCTTTTATTAATAAGAGAAAGAGCTTTTTTTTTTTGATAGTCCGGGGTATCTCCCAGCGAAGGCTTTGTTTATGGTCATAAGCTCGACCGTGGGAATTCTTCTTGCAGCTATCAAAGGTGGTGAAGTTCCCGACTTCTCCACTAAGCAATGACCGTTAAAGATCAAAAAGCAAGGTTAGCGCCATCGTGCTACTACGAGATCGGCAAAACTTGTGATACACGAAGACACAACCATCCTCTTAAAGAGTCTCGTGAACATGGACCAAGAGGAGGTTGGGATCCTCGTAGGGAGCACGTGGGCGAGAGGCGAGACAAGCTCTAGAGACCCATATGGGTATGTGAAGGTGTCTTGCTCTAGTCATCATGGTGGATAGAAATCGGGTATTCTTCCACCCTGTGACTTGCCTCAGTGGAATGGGTTCGTTCTTAGAGTTCTCAACGACCATCATTCCTACCACTTGGATTGGGCTAACCCAATCGCTGTGTGGTACGGGATAAATTATCCCGGTGCAAAGAAGTTTGAGAACTTCCTTCTTCACGACTTCACGCATCGCATTATTGAGCCTTCTTTGTGGTTCACGTGATGGGGTATTGGAAGGGTCAATAGGTATGCGATGTGTGCAGAGTGTTGGGCTTACCCCTTTTAGATCTTGTAAGGAATACCCAAAGACCGATCTATGCTTCTCTAAAACGGCTATGAGTTGGGTCGTCTCCTGGTCACTAAGTTTATCACTAATGATAACCGGAGTTTGTGTGTCACCGTTTAGGAAGACATAGCGTAGGCCAGGGGGTAGGGGTTTAAGCTCAATTGGAGGCCGAGTCAGCTCTTCCTCTTGGGGAAGTTCTATGGTTTCCCCTGAGTCGTCCTCTTCTTCTATGAAGAATTGGGCATCGAGTTCTAGGTCTATCTCAGGGTTTTCATAGAGCATGACTTCTTTGACCTCCTCGGGCGTGTCATACTCATGGAGGGAGTCCGTTCACCGAGTTTTTGGCTCGAGTAAATGGTATGGACAAAGTTTTTTCCTCCTAGTTTGACATCTAGATCCCCCGGATTGTGGTAGATCAAGAATCTTTTCGGGGATGCCCGATTAGGATGTCAAAATCTTGGATATCAAAAAATATGAAAATCCAAAGAAAGTTTGACATTCCTATGAAGAAGAAGAATATGGTCGTGTATAACCTCATGGCATTTTATGATAGTTCGGGCGCTATGCAGAAAAGTCCGTCTTTGTGTGGGTTCTAGGTGCTTCCTTGTCACATTCTTTGTGCAAAAGGATTTGGACATGATGTTTATGCCCACAGCGGATTATACATGACCTCCACTACGTCCCCTTGATATTCGCAGCGGATAGGCGTGAGGGATGGTTCAATCGAATTTCTTCGAAGAGGGCCCTTCCTCTTGTAGCCATTCCGTACTCATGATAGCGGTTGGCTCCTCAATAGACTCCTAGAGAAGAGTTCGTCGAGGGGGTGGTTCGGGGCCAAGCTGGGACAAGTGGTTTCTTCCATTGTTAAGTAATTCAAGGTATTACCAGGATTGCTCGATTAGGGTCTTTCTCGAAAAAGCGGGAGATCCGACCATGCGGTCTACTTTGGTTGGAGATTTCAGGCGAGGGTCTCTCTAAAGATGTTTCAGGTTCGGCGGTAGCGAAGAGACTTCCTCTTGTTCTTTGCTTGGGTTCTACGGATGGGTTCTAACGGGGAGTATTCTCAAGAATCTTGTTTAAGATAGCTTCCCCCTCTGGCGGTGTTTTATGGGAAAAACGACCCTCGGTGATCGTGTCAAGCGGCAAGGCGGTTGCCACTGTCGATCCTGGCGAAATGCTATAAAAGCACGTGGTTTTGGTATGGGCCAGTGCGGGCCCACATCGTGTAAGTGTGATAAACCGGTCCAGGTTTGCACCTAAGGTTTCACCCTCTATTTGTTGGAAGTTGAGTATCTCTTGTTGCGGGGCCGCGATTACGGATAAAGGGTAGAACGCTACACGAGAATCTGTTTCGCGGTTCTTCCCATTCTCCATTTACCCGGCCCTCGTTATAAAGCGTACCATTGAGTCGCCCTCTCGGTGAGAGAGGGCGGAAACAACTTCCACCTCGGCGTGTCGTGTGTCATGCACGCAATTGTCGAGCCCACGAGGCTGCTCAAACTCCCTAAAGTGATGGTAGGGGTTTCATATTCGAGCTGAAAAGGCTCGGGCCTAAACCATGGCTATAAAGCCGGGGCGAGCTCATACTCGGAAGCTGTGATTGGCTTTGCGGATTAGGCGTGGTTCTCTGAGCTCGCCCTTAGGGCGGATAGGTTTTGTAGGGTAGGTTGCTCCAAGAGTAACGGGGACTATTTTGGTATTTTTGTTTAAAAGGATACTACCGATCCTGCGAAGTCGACTAGGCTCGAAATACAACTACGACAACCGTCGCGACAGCGGCACCGGAAAATGCTTGTTGATGTTTCTTAACGCCAAAGAGAAATCCGCAGCGCCGCGGAAATACCGTTGTAGCACTTCACACGGTGGTAGCGGGGTATCGTATTTTACACAGGGCGATTCGCGCGAGAGGGCTTATCGTGCAATGTCAACCCTAAGGCAAGGGTTTGTTTTTAAGAGTAGCGAGGTATCTATAGGCTAAGTTTTCGAGAGCGGTCATTTCCAAAGTCATTGTCTACTCACTTCAGGCACCCGCCAATGCACCAACTAGGCGGCTTCCGACAATTGGCTCCGTCGTCACGGCCCGGCGTGGGGGATTTCGAGGTCGATTGAGGCTTGTCATGACCCGGCCGCCTACCCCCTCAATCGTGGGATGCTTCGCAAAGGTAGGTGAGCGCTAGTCCAAACACCACGTTTGCACTATTGGTCACATTCTTGATGTTGGCCAAGGTTCCCTATCAAAGAGTTCCTTCACCAAGAACTACCGCTCTTAACGAGATAATCTACCAATCCCGCAAGTCTACAACAGACTAAGAAATATACGTGAAAATTAAATAGCTGAAAGATAATCACAAGACTTCTTACCAAAGTGTAAGTAGCTTGCGAGAGGTACAAGCTTCCGAGTGCCGACAAGTCCCAAGACTCCGTCCTCCTAGGAACCGCGGAACACCGAGGGCGGACAAGCAACTCTGGGTAGAAAGAACAAAGCTTCTTTCTAGCTTTTCCCCTCTCTCACTCTCTAGAATTTAGAAGAAAGAAGAAGAAGTAGAAGAAGAAGAACTAATTCTACTCTCTTGCACAAGTGGACTTGGTTTCTCCTTGGAATTGTTGTTGAGAGAGGTGAAAGAGGGAGCTATTTATACATAAGGGAGAGGGGCCTAAGTGCTAAAAACACCAAAACCGACCTAGGAACACCTTCCAAATCTGCCAAACCGACCATCCAACGTCGGTAGTGCCTTGTATGGAAGGTAACAAACCGCCTCCTCGGCCGGGCCTGAACCGCCTCGGCAAAGGGTGCGGCCACCTTAGGTTGGGGTGCGCACCAAGGGCCCGGCCCGGCTTTCGAGCCGATGGGCTAGGCCTACTTGCTTTGAAAAGTTGTGCAGTGGTCTTGGCCCGCCGGTTTTGACGTTTTGTCCCGAATCTTCTTTGGGCATGCCATTTGCTACTTTAGACCTTTTTCTATTTATTGGTTTTATTTCTTTTTTCTTTGTATTTTTGGCCCCAAAGTGATTATTCTTGAGTTGGTACTGTAAGTCCAAATAAACACCAAAACTATGGAATATGTTAGTTTAAAATCCCTATTTACGGGTTGTTTTGGTGTAGTTTGGCGGTATTTAAATTGCGGATTAGTTCTGAATCAACAATACTCCTCCGTCCAACAAAAAAAACGTAATTTTTTGACCTTTTCAAAATCTAATTTCACCATTCGTCTTATTCAAAATATTTGTGTAAATTCCAAAATAAATAAGCTATTATTATTATATCTTTAATGATCTAATAGTAAGTCATAACACTATTGATAATATTTATATAAATTATTCAAATAAAACCAATGGTTAAATTAGATTTTGAAAAAGGTCAAAGAATTGTGGTTTTTTGTTGTTGAACGAATAAAAAGACCACTTGATAGCTAAGAGTCTAGTTTATAAAAAGTCGTTTAAAAGAGTTTTTAGTAGAGTGTGATCTTTAGAGTGTGAGAATAAATAAATAAATAGGAGTGTACCGGAGGCACTATGTAAAAAAGGCTAATAACCGCCCGGTGAGCCCGAAGGCGTCGCTAATAACGAAGCGTCAGTGTTGTGACATTACCGACGCGAGCGGGCTGGGCGAGCATCGGTAATAAGGCGACGGATGGTCCCACAAGACCAATACGGCGTCGGTAATAGGAGGTCATTACGGACCGTGTTCATGTAGCAGCGTCTGTTTCTTAATCGAGCCAGCGTTTTTCGTTGGCTGGGCGAGGCGCAGCGGCTTCGGACAAGCGCTTTTTGAGCAGGTGTCTCTGAGAATTCAGCGTATCTCGGACAGCGTTTCATCGCAGGCGCATTTTCGAGACCCGATCGTTGTGGATGCAACCCCTAATTGAGCAGCGTTTTGCTTACGAGACACCTTTCCCCGCGCCGCGTGCATGCCGTTCACGAGTAATGCGGGCGTGCGTTGATTCCGCGAACTCGGGTGGTCGGGAAGCCGTCCGTGTTGCTTGACTGCCGTCTGAGACCACGTGCCGCGGTCGCGGCAACGGAACATACAAAGTGCATAGCGGTCGCAAATTAAAGTCGTTTATTCTCGGACAAGTTGTGTTAGGAGGTGTGCATGCGTGTCGCAACCACTACCCCTACGCGTGTTTATTTTCGAGACGAGTTGTGTTAGGAGGTGTCACGTACATGTCGCAGCCACTACCGTGCCAGCGTTTATTTTTTTGACGAGTTGTGTTAGCGGTATGCAGTACATGTCGCGACTCCTGCCAGCGTATAGTTTGAGGCGGTTGTGTTATCGGTGTCTATACATGTCTCGGCCACTACCGGCGCCGCATATAGTTTCGGGCGGATGTGTTCGCGAGTGTGTGTACGTACATGTCGCAACCCTCTGTGGCGGTCATTTCTGAGCGTGTTTGTCGCCCGGTATGCATCTTTCTTTGGTATGCGGACACGTATTGTGAGCGAGGCGCCGCGAAAAAGTGCGGCGTGCACATGGCGTAAGCATGTTCTGGTCGTCGCGTTCTTTGCCGTAGTCCGCACGGGTGTATGCGTGGTGTGCAGCGTTGCGAGACACATGTCGATGGCGAGCGCTCGGCGGTGCAGCGCTGTATTTGTCTCGAGTCTTCTGATCGCCCGTCTGCTAGAGCGATGGATGTTGATACCTTGTCTGTACCGAGCCGAATTTGGCGGAGGCAGCATCGGTTTTGAGCAGGCCTCCGCCGCTCCGTGAAGCCGACCTTCCTTTGGGCCTGAATTTGGACACGCATGTTAGGCCCGTTCTCTTGTGGTACAATGAGGCGGGCGTTTTCCGGCTGCGTAGGTTATAACACTACGGACATATTATTATATATATAATGCGTTGCCACACACTTCAACACCGTCTCTCTCTCTGCGGTGGTGGCGGCACACCGCAGGGGGGTGGGAGGGTGGGGGGCAGCGGAGGAAGCGACGCCGGGGCCGGTAGCTATATCTTGATGATTGATTTGCTACGCTCGCTGCTATATCGTATTTGGATCGCCTCCTTGGTGTCGGTGTCTTGCGGAAACTGCGGCCGGCAGCGAGGCTCCAAGTTGAATCGCCCGGAGGATCTTACGCTTTCGGCGGGTCCTCCGGCATTTGCAATAGGAAGGACGTCGTCACGCGGCATGCGGAGCGGCATAGTTTCTCGGAGTTGAATGGAGGCTAGGGTTTTTCCTTACCCCATACATGCTTCCCAAGAAACAATCTCAACCGTTGAATCCAACGAGATCAGCGGTGCACAAGACTAATGGGCTTGTCGGCTGGTTTGGGCTGCTTTGTTGGGCTCCAAATTCATCCTCCATGTGGAAGGATAGCCCAACAAAATCTGTTCCTCATCATCCACAAACTCACAAAGAAGAGGCTTTACGCCTTGCTTCATTTCATTGTAATCAATCCACAAGCATCGCAATTGGCATAGGTAGCCTCCGGTTTTGCGGTGTTTGTCCTCGAAAGTGTGGGAAACAAAAAAAACTTACGAATGACCCTTCCATTCCAGTCTTGATTCATTGCCATGATAAAGCTCAATCCGGACACATGAGAATGCATTGATAACACTAGCCTTCACACAACCAAAGTAATCACTACGGATGTGTACACAAAAGAAATCGGTTCCAAACCACAAGCGGTCATCTTGAAAGCAAAGTTTCAATAAACCATAAAAGTGCACTATCAACCGTGCGGCCGAAAGTGCCACAAGAAACAAACAAGTTCTGTCATTAGTCTTATGAAGTCGGCATCTCAATTTTTAAAATATGACAAAGAAAAAAAGATGACAAGGTAGACGTTCACACAATCAAATTTGACACATGAGTAGAAGTTCCATCCATTGTTTTAGACCAAAGGTATTCACCCCAAGACGAAGGCACGCAGCTCGGCCAAGCGGTATTCATCACACCTCCTATGCTTACGGACATTCGGCGAATGCCAAAAGAACTGATCACGGAGGCTTGAGGGACAAAAGCTGAATCATCTCTTCGCCACGGCTTCATCTTGGTCTTCAAGAGTGGCTTCGGGTCTTGATCGCCAGCGGCATCGTCTTGTAGATAATCCCTTTAGGAGAGGACACCAACTTCTTGTTGATGGCCATGTTGTTGCGTGTCTTCCATATGGTCCACATCGCCCCTTGCATCATGCTTGCGGACTTCTTTGCTTTAGCTTTGTCTTCCACCACGACCTCGAGTATCCTTAACTCTATTAGTGTGTCTTGTTATGCACTTGGCTTCAACACCTTCTCGTATCTCCGTTGGTCTTCTACATCTTTATTGGTTGAAGTCATATTGTCTACCTCTTTGCTAACCGCTTCAGCAGTAACCACATTGCCAATGTCTTTTTGTCTGCTGTAATTCCTCTTCGGTGTCCACAAACCCTAGGATAGCAAGGTGCGAATCCTTGGTGGGTATCGGGGTTGTGGACCTGATGTTCAGTAATCAGTACCCATACATTCCAAAGATATCTGCATCTTCTCCCACCTTACTTGGTATTGCTTCCTGATTCCCACTATTTTTTCAATTTCATATCCCAATATCTCTAAAAAGTCATTGTTACTTTCTTTCCATGATTAGATGTTCCGGGAGCCGATCCGATTCTTTTGGAGGTGATTGGTTGGAAGCAAAATTGAATTCCTAGGATTCAGGCTCATCTTCATCTGTTACCTCATCATCTTCTAGATCAAAGTCATCATCATCGGGTTGGTTGGGAGGTACTTGTGGTAGTTTATCGAGTAAAACTAGTGAATTTTTTTTCCTCCCTTTGGTATTTATGAACACTTCGAGGCACCTTTGATCTCATAGGGATTCTTGCAAGAGATTTGTATCCACACTGATTTCCATTTTAGTGATGGTTTGTGCACTTTTACGGAGCCCCACCAATTTTGCTAGTTCAAGTCACAGCAAACTCTGTTCTTGCAATATCGTATACCATAGGCTTTAATCCAAACTGTTTTCAAGGTTTGAAAAGACTACGGATCTCCATCATACTCCTCTACCACAAAGAACAACATGCGAGGTAATGAATTTGATCTGTTTCATCTTAACAAGCGATTTAGGACAGCTTTAGAAGGCATATTCACCACAGATTCACTGTTCGATAGGCTTCTAACATCCCAATTCCACTCTGAGTCAGCTCTATATCTCAATTCAGTCAAACTCTAGTTCCATCCATTGTAAACTCTCGACAATGTACAATATACGACACAAAGAGTTTACAAGCAATGTTGGTCATAATGCTCGGTCACACACAACGCATGCTCATAAAGATCAACAATACTCCTATCATGCATATCCCCGATGTGCACAAGGTCAAAATGGAGACCGGCACAAAAGCGAAATGCTACTTTTATGTCCTTGGAAGCGCGGAACATTAGTTTCGGTTTTGCTAGGCTGTCGTTGCCCATATTCAAAATCGCATTTGCCACGCCATGTCAAAATTCTATTTTCTCGAGAACTTTGGCGTTTTTAATAAAAAAGTTGACAAATTCCACATCTCTCTTCACGCCCTTGTAATCTAACAAGACTAGTTTATTAAGGTGGCTTTGAAGACAATCAAGATGATCAAGGGCATAATGGTGCTTCACCCTTTTTGACTGGCCTTCAAAGAGACACACCCAAATGAAACAAACAAAAAAATATCACGAGAACACCGCAAAACATAGTGACAATGATTGCACAATTTGACTAAATGAACTTTTATTCGGACATAATTCGGATTACACATAAACAATTCAATTCATAAATATCATGAAATATCGGCTACATTTGAGCATGTAAAAAAATCTCATCAAGCAATATAAGCTAGAAACTAAATGTGGAATGTAAGGTACATATAAATTTTTGATCCAAATGTTAGTTACCTTCACATAGAGCTTTTGGAGGCGGAAACAATTCGGAAGACTAACAACATCATTAATGTCGGAGATGGCATTCACACAACCAAAACTTTAATAGCTCCCATCGAGATATGGGAATGCGGAGAGGTATAGACATCTACAAAACAAAACTTTGGTTATACGTATTGACATAATGTATAAATAATAAAAAAGTAAATCAAGTAACGGCATGGTGAACTTACACACTACACACCTTACAAATACCAAACTCAAATGTCGTAGGGCCGAATTCGAGGGCCCCAAAGCCAAGAAGCTTTGGAGCCATTTGGATGCTTAACGTGCGGCGAGGCGGGGGCTCAATGTAAGTCGGGTGCAGAGTAATGGTGGCGTTCAATGAATAGCTTTTCTAAAAAAGGGAGCATCCTCAATACCACTTCTTTCGGAATTTGCTCCGGACTCGGGAATATTCTTTTGTCGGAAAGACCAAAACTACCTAAGTGTACAATTAGTTATGGGATGCAAGAAAAGTCCGACATTTACGGATAGTACCAAACTCGTAGTATAGGGCATTTGGAGAGGAGCGTATGGAGCATTTTGTCCCCGATAGCCATCTTGGATGGTAAGCTCTTTCATATTGGCGAAAATGTAAACTATCTAAATCGGCACCGGGAAACTTGGCGTACTCATGGTGTAGTCTAGGTCCGGTCTATCATCCGCGATGGTGAGAGAGCAAAGGGAGGAGGATAACTTAAATGGTGGGCGGCTCTCGGTGCACCGATATGTGAATGCGTTCCAAAGCTCGAGATGCTCAAGGCTATCGATTTAGGGGATTGAAGCCCGGACACATAGATCCGGATAGATGTCGTCTATGCTTTGACAACCAAAGCACAGCATTGAAATTAATTACCGAATGATTGGAGATGATCCGAGATACGATCGATGCGGCGTCAAATATAGAATTTTGGCGCTGCGCTTGGCGGCTTGATGAGCTTGATGTCGCCATCGTAGAGGTTGGCGGAGAGTTCCGCCATAGGGCGCCACCGGGTGGATAATACTTGTGTCCTAAGCGCCCCGGGTCGGCTAGTAGGAGGGAGATGATGGTGGTGATATTGTCGTGCAGGAGGTTCTTTGATAAGATCCGGGCTAAGCGAGGCGGGGGTTTGAAGGCGGTTTTGATGGATGCGTAGGATGACTCGCCATTTCAGGCGAACCTAGGTTTCTTCATACTGGATCTATCTATTTGCGGAAACTGTTGCGTGTTTCTTTCTTGGCGGCTCTAGTAGTACAAAGCTAGGTTTACTGCGGTGGAAACCGGTGGTGGCAAAATGATATTTTGCAACATCGTGAACCGTGGCGTCGATTTGATCGGGACCGCTAAGATCTGATTCTTAAGCAAGCGCAGGCCTCCGTGCTAAGAATGCACAGCCCAAGTTGGCCTAGGCACTGAACTATTCACAACGGCCGTCGGTATTGTTCATCCACTCCCCCCGCGGAGCGAGTGGAGTTGGGATCTGGAACACATACAAGATGGTCCCACGGGCAACAAGTTCAATTCAATATAATAATATATCGTATTTTTTTCTCGATTTTTGTATCTATTCCGAGTCACGAAGCATATGTATGTGTGGTCAACAATTTGTATGAACAAGCTACTAGCATCATATATTTTATCAAATTGAGCAAGCGGTCATCGAGTTTGCATCGATCATCACACATACTTTTAATACTAGCTTAGCTAGATAGTACATCATCACCAAAAGTGGTCAAGGCGGCATAAGATCGATCACATTAATTAGTGTGGTTTCGACATTGGGCGAATGGCACCTGCACCCTATCCGGAGCCGCGGTACCTTCTCGACCTTTTAATTCTTCATTCACGTCACGTACTCAACAGCCCAGACTCAACGGCGGTCCAGGAAGACTTGATCGAGCCTTTGCATCATGAGCCTCTCCTTCTCGGCCTTCCCTTTGTTGAGATCCTCAATAACCCTAGAAACTTCCGGAGCTTCCATGATGGGTTTCACAACCACCACCTCCGGGCACTACATATATATATATGCAGAAACAATTATATGCGGGGTCCCGGATGAGATCGTGTCAACAAAAAAACAAATCACAATCCTCAAATTAAATCACGTTCGAGAGCGCAACGGATGAATGAAAAGTGAACTATGCCAAAACTGGTGGCTAGAGAACTTTACTACGTACCATTCACCGAAACTATATATATATATATATATATATATATATATATATATATATATATATATATATATATATATATATATATATATATATATATATATATATATATATATATATATATATATACATACAAAGAAAGATGGCGGGATGGAAGACTGAGAAGTGCTCGAGGAAAAGGAGATCCGGAAATCATGAGGATCTTGCAAGTAACATGTTTTGCAAGAATCAAAAAAGGTCTATAATCTATATATATGACGTGAGGCCATGTTAATAGGCTAGATGATTAGAAGGCTGGGAGTTGTTATGCTAAGTTTCGGTGCTCTCTGGGTAGAGGCTTAGTCTACTTTTGGTGTTTGCTTTATTACCGTTTGAGCTCTTTGTCGTTGTCGATTGCCGTGATATATGGGTTCAAAAGGAGGATTACGTTGTGTTCGGTTTTAAGCTTAGTAGAGTCTCTTAGGCATGTCTGCGTTTTGTAGCTTCTCTTACGCCAAAACTTCTAATGAATGTTTGTGTTTTCCGTATTCAAAAGTAATGGAAATGGGGTCATCCCGAGTGGAAAAAAGTTTTTTAAGCGAGGCATTATTACCTACGCCAACGGCGAGCTCGCTTCACTTCTCCTTCGGTGTCGCCTCAGCGCCCGACTTCACTCACGCTTGCCTCGGCGCCCTATGAGGGACTTCTCCTTCGCCCTCGCCTCCGCCCGGCTTCCTGGCCGCTAGCCGCCTCAAGCGGCGGCTAGCTGGCTGGAGGCGAAGTACAAGGCCTCGAACAGCGGTGGCGGCGTCCACACCGCCGCATCCCAGCACGCATGTCGTGCCGGCGGTGGGCGCCTCAACTCCGGTGTTGCGGACACCAACTCCTCCACGCCATCGGCTTTGCGCTTCCGCCTCTCCATCATCAGCGTCGCTAGGGTTTGATGCATCCCCGTGGCCACGGGCTTCTAGTCTTCCACGAGACAAGGAGGGCGGCGGCGGATGCCCGACTTGTTGCACCCCATGGAGCGGCCGGGGCGCCCTTGTTGGACCTTGGCGGTGTCGTCACCTCCGTCTTCACCTGCGTTGACATCACCGGGGGCGAGGCCGGGGATGAACCTCCTGTCTTTGGGTCCCTCTCCTGTGCCACTTCATCTTCGGCCGGCGGGGGAGGGAGAGGGGGCGAGGAGGAGACGGGGCGTGGCGAGGGGGCGGGGAAAAGAGCTAGGAGCCTTGGGCGCGATGCGCGTGGCGGGGAAGTGAAGGAGTTGAGCGAGTGGAGGGAAGGAGGGTGAAGGAGTTGAAGCGTGCGTATAGGCTACGACGGGTATTTTACGATCGCATGCCCAGAGGTTTGAAGTATAAAAAATGTCAAAAATTATTGAACCACACGATCCTCTCGGTCCAAAAAATTGGGATAGGCGACACGCGCGCGGTCAAAAAAAAAAAAGCGCGCACGTGTGTAATTTGGTCAAATTAGATTTTTAAAAAAGTCAAAAATTACGTTTTTTTGTTGGACACCTCAAACAAATCTCAACCGAATCACGTCGGTTAGATTCGAGTCCCCATCTCCCATAGAACAATATTTTACATGAACAAATCGTGACGACCTAACATGTTTGAACAATATTACAAGCATGAATTAATATATATTCTTTTCTTTGAACCAATAAATATATATATTCTTTTTTTGGAAGAAGAATAAATACATATTCTAGGAGCGCCACGGATGGGATGCGGCGGCAAAATCGGCCGCCAACATAAAGGGAGGAGGGAAGGGTTTTTCAGACGGCGTCGAGTCTTGTCGAGTTCTTCTCAATTCTTGATGATGTAGTAATGGGGTCATCCTCGGTAGCGGCCTTAACATGCACGGCTGAGATCTCTTGATCACTTGCATTACGCCTTTACCTTCGTCGGTCACCTTATGCACATAAACTTCCATGAAACTAGCACGAACATTCGGATTACGTTCTTGAGCCCCGATTCAGCCTTTCCATTCCTTTATCATATTTACAAAGTTCTCTACGCACTCAAATTCAACTCTTTTCCTTCCATCAGTTTGATTAACTCAACTACTTCAACGGGCTTGCTATTGCCACAACACCCAGATTAGGCCTGTTCTGCTCCTTTGTTCGCGGCTTGGTTAACTCACCTACCCGATAAGCTTGTTGCTATAAAACCCAAACTCAGCGGCCGAGAATCATTGGTTTTGAAGCTCAACATCACCAATGATCTCGGCACAAATACTCATAGCTCAACGAGTTGGGTTCGTGTTGTGGTATCGAATCTTGCTCTTCCAAAAAGCGTGACGACGGCTCAACTCGATCTCAAAAATCAACCCAGCTGCATACACGGCTGTTCTACTACATTTGCCATCATCGAGCAAGACTCATCGGCCAAGAGTGAACACTTCCTCACCCTTCTTGGCGACTCTGGCGGCCCGTACTGCGGCGAGGCGGTGACGATGGACATTCCATCGGATATCGAGCAACTTCCATAGGGGATCGTCGGGGGCCAAACCGGGACGGGGAGGCGGTGCTTCGGCGTGGCGAGTCCACCACCTTATGCGGCGGCGTGGTGGAGCGACCCATTTTCGGCTTGAGGATCCCGGCACTGCTCCGGCTAGTCGAAGTGGCGAGTGCATCGATAACGAGCGTGCGGACCCGGGTCGGTCGTCGCATCGCCCCCGTCGGCATCGGCCTGGCTGGCTGCGTTGGCGGCGCCTCCTCCGATGGCGGTGGATCGTAGTTGTGGTTGTACCGCTGCATGGAAGCTGGATGATGAGGGCTGCGGTGGGTGCGCGGCGCCGGCCGCGAGGATCTCAGGTGGCCGGCTCAGATAGCCGGAGGCGGCGGGATGACATGGAAGGGGGTGGAGCGGCGGCGTCATCGCGGCGAGGATCTCGGCGGACGTGTGTGGCTTGTCGGTGGCGGTCGAAGTTTCTCTCCACACGTCGCGTAGATCTTGGACTGAGCATGGCTGTGGACACCCCTCACGAGGGCGTCCTCCACCGCCTAGCATGTCGCGGACGAGGTACACCGCCGGTGCGCTTGTGTGCTTCAGGCGGAGTTGATCACTGGCCCGGATGGAGTCACTCCCTTGCAGGGGCCGCCGGCGCGCACCACGCGAAGGTGCGGTCGAGGAAGAGGTAGTCGTGCGGCGGGGCGGGGCCCCGACGGCGTCGGCGGCCCGAGGCGGTCGGGTCGGGCGGCGGTCGCCGGTGTGCGGGACGGCGCCGAAGGGGCCCTCGAGCGGGAACATCCGCGCGCGGTCCCATGTTAAGGGAATGGATGAGAATGGTCGGTTTATCTGAATCGGCGAGGGACATGAGGAAGGGCGGACGGCGAGCCTGAGGCGGCGTGGTTGGCGTCGGCGCGGTGATGGTCAGAGTCGCCGGTCGGGGTCGGGGGCCGGCGAGCGTGGTGCCGCCAGCGTTCGGCTCGACGGACGAGCGGCCGGCCGGTCGGCTGGGGGGCGTGCGGAGGCGATGATGAGGATGGTGGCGGGGAGGCGTGGAGCGAGAGGCGGCGTGCGGTGGCGGCGATCTTACGGCGGTGTGGTCCCGATGGGCGTGCGTGAGAAAGGCTGTGAAGGCGCTTCGCGGCGGCAGCGAAAGTCCACGCGTCCACGCGAAGCGGCAGCCCGCGAGGGCATCTCGATCGGCATCTCGG
>JADLZK010010957.1:0-19546 GCA_015847255.1 Hyparrhenia diplandra | reverse complement strand
AAAAAAAAGAAAAAAATGCTTTGAACGGGTGGGCTGGTAGAGTAATATGCACGGTGCGTACAAACTGGGCGATGGGAGGAAGAGAAGATGAAGAGCTAGCAGCTGTGGGGCCTAAGCTGGAAGTGTCCCAAACACCTTGAGCAATTCCTAATTCCACTGGTGGAGTTGCTCCACACGCTGAATCTAGGTGAATTCCATATTCAGATACACTTTTTGTGCTCGTGAAGCTGTCCCAAACAGGCCCTATACATCCCTCAAAGCGGCGAAAAACCAGGGCCGCCGAGAATCTCAGCCACTATTTGTGCACTGTTCATTGCTATTTATCACTGTTTCACACACTATCCGTTACTGTTGGTTCACTTACGACACCGAGCAGCATACACGCCTACCGCGTTGCTAGCCTGCTAGTATATCATACAAAGAACAAAGTAGAGTTTTTAGTCGACTACACGTCATGCATTCAGAGTTAAGAGATGGACATCAATCATTACAGCAAAGTAAGGTTGATGTGGCTGTGAGCCTGTCATGAACCATGCATATCCATTCATTCTGAATTACAAAATTTCTTTGGAAGGTGCATAAGCACACTGTTGGTAATTAGCAGTATTAGCACATATCGCAGAATGCTGAAATGGTAAGACATGATATCATGTAGACATGCTAACTCAAGTATAGGTACGTGACAATCCCACAATAATCGACAGTCATCATCCATTCCATATTTATCATAGCAGAGCAATAAATCAAGGGAGTCTGCATCCTATTGCCTTCCATTTCCAACCTCCAATGGCGACCTGCGATGTGATGCGGCTAGCTGCGGCGCCAGCTTCCTCACCAGGTAAATCATGCATATTTATCGTAGCAGAGCAATAATCCAGGGGAGTCCCCTTCCTATTGCCTTCCATTTCTATCCTCCAACGGCGACATGCGATGTGATCGGCCACCTTACGCATAGCTTCCTCACCAGGTAAATCATGCATATTTATCAGAGCAGAGCAATAATCGAGGGAGTCCCATCCTATGTGCCTTCCATTTCCATCCTCCAACGGCGACCTGCGATGTGATCGGCCACCTTCGCGTGGCTTCCTCCTACCATACCTTCCTTCGTTTCTGCCTCGGCACTGCATGTATGCCTATTTATTTGTGTCTTGATCTTCTGCTTTCTTAACTTGGGCCACGTATAGGTTGCCTTGATGAGTGCCTGATTTGCGACTCCGCTCATTTTTCTTCTCTTCAGGAATTTTATAGCTTCGACTACGGTGAGTTGATTGATTTTCTTGTTTAACAAGTTCAGTAGCGTAGATATCATCGAGATCTACAACTTTCATATGAAAATCATCTTCATCCAGCGCCGTATTGCGAGAGTTATGGATTTTTTTGAGGTTGAGTCTTGTCACGCGCCACTCGATGGTGGCGATAACTCGATACTCTGTCAGCGCCAACATGAGTGGCGTGACAAGATTTTTCGTTATATTCCGAAAAAATACCCCCACATTGCTTAGTCCACAAATGAACCACCTCGAGGCCTCCCCAGAACCCTCCACACATAACCCCAGATCTATCCCATTCCTCGCCACCGTCCAAGTGGGCAACCGGAGACTAAAAATGAGACTATCTCTTATTTCCACCGATTTCCAAGCAGATGTCCAATTAGCGAAGACAACATTGTCTCTAATTGATTAACAGTGGGGATCTTCCTTTCTTTATGGAGATAATTATTTAATGTGTTGGTCCATCTAGTGTGTATACGAAATGACCATATTGTCAATGGAGTATAGCCATCGCTTCAGCGCTGCAAGACAAATTCAAAGTCAAAATTTGCTCTAGCTGTTCTAAAGAGCACGCATAATACTTACGCCCTGCTATTGATCAATGGCTAGACTTCCTTGTGTAATTCTTTTGGATTTTTTCTTCCTTTTCTGTATCTTGATTTTTGTACTTCGA
The DNA here is from genome assembly GCA_015847255.1 of Hyparrhenia diplandra. Lineage (NCBI taxonomy): Eukaryota > Viridiplantae > Streptophyta > Magnoliopsida > Poales > Poaceae > Hyparrhenia > Hyparrhenia diplandra. The sequence continues at coordinate 17,602 of JADLZK010010957.1, read as the reverse complement.
AACTCTTTGTTTTGCTCAATAAATTCCAGTAGGGGCAACCCCTCCTATTACCGTAAAAATAGAGACGGGCTCGCCCTAAAAGGACCGCCTCTAAAATATGTAGGTATTTTAGATGAGTACCTCTTAAAGAGACCCGCCACTAAAAACTAGGTCAAGTCTAGTTCGGCCCAACACACCGCTGAGCCCAGTCACATGATATATAGTCGCGACACTGGATTTGTTTCACTCCCTCACTTTTTTCTCTATTCGAATCAAATACACCACTACCTCCCTCTCTTCTCTCCGTGGTGCCTCTTCTACTCTGCCTGCACTCCTCTCACACGCAGTCACATAAATTAGGCGGAAATAGTATTTTTTAACAACCCCATGCGATGATAAATAGGGGTTGTGGTATAGTATGAAATATACCAACCAGAGTTTAAGCCTCGGCCTGGCCTAGGTGCACGTATTTTCTAGATTTATTCTACTCCCTATTTAAAAGAGGCTATTCTTTTCGGTGGTAAGGCAATGTGTCCATCAACAGCAATAAATCTATGATGACTTCGTAATCTTGAGACCTGTCGATCAAGCTCCGATCTACCGAGGTGCTATAAAGGGTAGGGTCGAGGGACCGATGATGCGGGACCCCCCCTTGCCTCACGAAATCAGCGCCAAAAACACAACAACTCTTGGCCCAGTGCGGCCTGGCCAGCTGGCCCGCGAGCGCCCGGATCCGCCTCGCCGAGCGCAGAGCGTCGTCCCCAACTCGCCCACCCGCGGGCTGCACGAGGGGCCAGCCCGGATCCGCCGCCCGCGAGCTCAGAGGCGTCGTCCCCACTCTCCCTGCGCCCGCGAGGTCGGGGCGGGGCCGCCCGGTTTCCGCCTGCGCCACGAGCTCTCGAGGCGGGTACCGAACTCCACACTCAAAGCGAGGCTTCGGAAGGTGCAGTACATCTAAACTCCGACTTCAGCGTGAGCCGGGCTTCGGGATAAACAAAACTCGGCGAGCTGCTGAGCGCGAACTCCACCGCGTCGAGCCACGCGGCCAGATGGCGCGTAACTAATTTCTCCGACTTCGCGCACAACCTCGAGGTCAACCCGAGTGAGCTACATGTGAGTCCGCCGCAGCCGGGGCTTCTCGGCACAGCGGGTCGCCCCATCGAGGAAAACAGGGTCAGTCTGCCGATATTGGCAACTAGACATGTCGGCGCTACATCTATCCCACCCGGCTTCTATGATGCGACTAGGCAGCCCGGCAATAGGAATCAGGCGCCGCAGCGGCGGCCGACCATCAGTGAGTCAGTGGCGCGGGCGCTACAACCAACCTTCTGAACAAAAGGACCTCGGCCGAGCTCTCCGTCCCACATATTCCACCGCCTAGCTAAGACCCTGCGCTTCCACGGCCGGTATGAGGACGGGCGGCCAGGCGGCGTGCGGCGCCCGATGGGGGCGCCACCACCCCGTAATACTGATTATAGTACACTCTGAACCACGCCCGGTCATCGTACGAGCAGGCGGCTCTCACGAAGCCTCGCCAGAACGGGCCGGGCGCGAAGATCCCACGCCCGACCTCCCCTACGTCGAGCCTGAGGCGGGAAGCGAGCTACGAAGCAGCGAGGGGAACTGCGCGCCTTGGCGCTGACGGCGCCCGTGCAGTTATCTTTACATTTTGCATTCCACCCCTTATACTAGATATCCTCCCTTGGCATCCCCTATGCGTACCCCTTGAACTATAAAAGGGGCACCTTAGTCATTGGGAGAGGGAGAGGAATCGATCCTTACAACACACCCACCGCAGAGACACGGGAGCTCATTCCCTCACAATCGACCAAGCATAGCCACCCCTCTACGAGTGTTTGAGCTCGGATAGTGACTCCAGGCCCCGGACTAGGGAGCTCGATTAGCCCCGAACCGGTATAAAGCTACTGTGTCATTGTCTCTAGAGTTGAGGCCATCGTTGCACACATTAGCGGTCGATTCTTTGTGACCGTGGTATTACACCCGCGGCGGTTAGCGCGCGGTAGAGGCGGCGCTAGTGTGGCGATCACCGCCGATGGCTTCTCCCACCCGTTTTTCCGGCGTCGAAAGCCTGCCGATCGCGCTTTGGGGCGCGGACTTCAGCCCGGCGCCCGGCTACGGGGATCCCTTGTCGGGGCCACTTTCCCTCGCACAGTGCGAGCGCGGCGGCTCCACGGTTGATCAGCGGCAGCGGCGACTCGTGTTGGCTCACTGCGGCGAGATTCGACTTCCCGCGCTGAGCCACGTCCGTAGCGGCGGGACCGCTCAGCCGGCTGACGTGCGGGCCTGCTCCGCGCATCACGGAGCCACGAGCGTCTCGGGGAGCTCTTCAGTGGCGTCGGCTTCTCCATTGCCAGCGTCGTCACGCAGCTTGCGGGGCGGGAGCCGCTCTCCACCACGCGAGTTCCTCGCGCGCCTCGCCAGAGATGTATCGGCCAGACGGCCCATCCTGCCGAGCACCCCGAACAACGAGCTCGGGATAGGCGCGACCTCGAGGCAGCTTGGCGGCATGAGTCACGGTGGGCCCGACCCCACTCGCATGAGTGCTTCATGTGCGGACCCCGACGGCGCGGTGGAAAGCATCCGCAGCGAGGCGAGACCCGAGTGCATACCCCAGAGCACTTTCGGGAATGGGGGCCAGCCCGCGAGTCCACAGGGCCGTGCGCCGCCCAGCGGAGTCAGCGGCCGCCTCGGCGAGCTTCGAGGAGGCAGCGCGAATCGCTTGGCCCCGGAAGGAAAAGGCACTCTTCACGCAGGAAGGAGGGTAGCCCGAGATCCGAACTTCGAGGAAAGGAGGCTACGCCGCGCATCAGCGAGGCGGGCGACCTCCCGCTGTTTTGGTAGGGCAACGCGGAACCTCACGGCGCCTCCATAGCCTGCGCAACTTCCCGAGCGAGGGTCGAGGCGAGCGGATCCACCGCGGCGCTCACGGTCCCTCATCGAGCGGCAGCGGCCGGCGGCGGCGAGGCTTCGGCATCACACCGTCGGCTCCGGGGAGGAGCCGCGAGGCCTCCCTAATAGGAGGCCCGGCCGCGAGGCGACTACGCCTCGAGTTCCGCGCCGCAGCCCGGCGCGTCGGTGAGAACGCGGCAGCAGCGGGACACGCTTCGGCAGCTTCGGCGGCGGGCGGAAAGCGCGGAGGAGGCGAGGGCGTCGAGCCACGTGACCACCACCACGGCCGGCGCCCGCGACAACCGCCCAGCGCAGCGCTCCCTACGGCAAGAGGAGGGAGGCGTTCACGGCGGCCGGGGAGGACGCGGCGGGGCCCGACTCCGGAGGTGAGGAGAGCGGCCGGCGCTGGTCTCCTCAAGACCCGACACCCGAGCTTCGAGGTGGTGCCTGGCGAGGCGACTCGGATGGGAGAAGCGGCCTAGAGTGTCGGCTCCGGGTCCCGATGCACCATTTCCCACGCAGCGCTTAGAGCTCGACCTCCATCGAGGCACAAGCGGAGCGGACCCAGCGTATGGCCGAGGACTACATACCTTATTTGCCAGGCGAGGAAGGGAAGCGGCAGCAGAATCTTCATCATCCGCAACCTCCCCTATACCTGCGCTAACCACGGCTGCGATCACAGCCAGAGCATTTGCGCGAGTCCGAGATCAATAGGCTGGGCGCGACCTCCCGTGACATCTTAGGTGACAACTTCGGGGGACCTATTCCCGCCCGGCAACACATGGGATCTGCAGCTGCAAAGGCGAGAGGAAAAACGAGCACTGCGACATCGGCGCTTCTCCAAGCTGCCTACCGCGAGCTCCCGCAGGCGCCAAGCGGAGATCATCACAGCGTTCACCTTAAACACGACACGCAAGGCGCTAGTCGCGGCTTCGGCATCCATGCAAGGCGGTCAAGGCTCCTCAGCACCGCCACGAACCCGCGTCGAGGGAAAGGCCATCTCCAGCGTCCTCCACGGCACCACCGGCAAGAACAAGGACAAGGTGCGCCGGAAAGCAGCGGAGAAGTCGACATCACGCCCCAAGAAGAACAAGAACAAGTGCGCCCGCAGCGGGGCGACTCGTGGCGGTGGCCGACAAGAAGCTGGCGAAAAGCGGCAGGCCAAATGCCCTAAGGACTACTTTGAGAAAAATGCTTTTCGGCGCCCCGCCCCAACCACGAGGGCCGGTCAAGCACAAGGCTGAAGAGTGCAACCTCGAAGAAGGTGCGTAGCACTCGGCACTTTCGGCGAGGCGGCGAACAGCGAAACGGCGAGCGAGTCGGCGAGCGCGCGAGCGGCAGGGGCGTCTGCCGAGGGCCCGGCCAGCGATCAGCACGTCGTGTTTGGGGAGCGCCGGCGTCACGAGTCAAAGCGCGCCCAGAAGCTCACGCGGCCTTGAGGTCCTCTTCACCGAAAGCATGCGCCCCCTCCTACCTCAAGTGGTGGGCGCCCATCACCGCCGACAAGAAGGACCACCCGTGCACATCCCTCACCGGGGCACTTCCCCTCGTCGTCGACCCCATAAATTGCGGCGCAAGCGACTTCGGCAAGGTGCTGATGGGCCCGAGGCGTGGCCTCAACCTCTACATCGACACCATGGAGGCCCTCGGCATCACCTGAGCTTCGCCTCCGGCCCTCGATTGATCCCATCCATGTAAAGTCGTGCGAGGAAAGCAGGCGGTCCAGCTTCCGAGGCGGATCGACCTCCCCATCACCTTTGGCGACCCGAGTAACTTCCGCAAGGAGGTGCTCACCCGCCGAGTGCTCCCCTTAGGGAGTCGCATTACCCAGCGGTTGTTGGGCGGCTCATGCTACGCCAAAGTTCATGGCGTGCCCAACTACTGCGTACCTCAAGCTCAAGATCCACACAGGCCCAAGCTGGCGTGATCACCGTCAACTCCACCCTTGGTAGCGCCTTCAAGCTGCGACAAGGGAGCGTGCAATGCCGGCCGCCCGTCATCGAGTCGAAAGCTCATCCCGGCGTTGCTTTCGCGTGTTGGGTCGGGCGGAGGACTCGGCGGAGCTCCTCAGCCCGAGCCGACAAAGCAAGCTGTCAGAGCGGCGCTCGCGAAAGCGGCTCCTTTGAGCAGGACAACCCGGGGCGCCAAAGCGTCGCGGTGGGCGAGAGCGCGGCGGCCCGTTAAGCTGTCCGGTGCGAGCTCACCCCCAAATAGGAAGCGAGCTGTCGACTTCCTCCAGCGCCCGAACCTCGGCGTATTGGCGTGGTAAACCCTCGGCATGCGGCATACGAAGTCGTAACAACTCGCCAAACATCAAGCCCGGCTATCGGCCCGTAAAAGCGGCAACTCGGCCCGATGGCAGCGGCGGCAATCGCCGAGGAAATAGACAAGCTCCTAGCGGCCCGGGCTTTTTAAGGAGGTACTTCATCCAGTGGATAGCCAACCACGTACTAGTTAAGAAGAAAAATGGAAAATGGAGAATGTGTGTTGATTATCTGAGTCTCAACAAGGCATGCCCAAAGGATGCATTTTCCTTTTGCAGCGCGCATCGACCAAATGCGTTGACTCCACCTCGGTGCGAGACACTCTATTTTCTTGGCGCTTACTCGGCTACCACGGATCGCGATGAAAACGAGCTTCGATCAGCTCGCCACCTCCTTCATCACTCCCTTTGGCGCGTTACGCGCTTCACGTAACCATGCCCGCCGGGCTAAAAACGCCCGGCGCTACCTTCGGGTGTATCTTGAAAGTCTTCAAAAGTTTCTTGGGAAGCAGCGTTGAAGCATACGCCGGCGACATCATAGTCAAGGCGAAGCGCGCGAGGCGAGCTTCGTCCCGACCTCGAGCGGGTCTTTGGTAAGCTCCACGAGTTTGGCGTGAAACTCAACCAGGAAGAAATCGTTTTCGGGTCCCTCGGGAAACTCCTTGGTTTTTTGTCGTATCAGAACTCGTCATCCGAAGCCAACCGAAAAATCGAGACTATCTCGAAGCATAGGCCCCATCAAGAGCGTCAAGAGTGTCGCGGCTCACAAGGTGCCTTGCAGCGGCCCGAGTCGATTCATCAGCGCGACTTCGGGGAACGAGTCTCCGTTGTACAAGCTCCTAATGAAGTCGAGTGCTTCACGGACCAGCGAGCCGCGCAGCCCTTGACTCGATGAAGGTTGTTGGCCAAACCCAGTGCTCCGCCACCCAAGCGAGGCGAGCCCATCTTTGCTCAACATCACGGCAACCTCACGGTCGTGAGCTCGGTGCTCGTGGTCGGCGCGAGGAGGAGGGACCGCGCACTCGCGTGCAACGTCGAAGCTTCGCCTACGCTAGCGATCACGCGGTGCAAGCTCGCCATTACTTCAGCAGCACACCCAATCACCCGTGCGTCTCCAAGTACCCCCTCGGCGGAGTCATCCGTAGCCCCAGGCCACGGGCGCATCGCCAAGTGGGGCATCGAGCTCATGGGAGGTCGGATCTCACCGTGCGCGGCGGGGGCGCCATCAAGTCCCAGCGCTCCCAGGCTTCATGGCGAGGTGGTTGAGGGACATGGTACCCGCCCAAAAACCGGACAACAAGTCTTGGATCCTCTGCCGGCGGCTCGGTGAAGGAAGTATGGGCGCGGGGCTGGCTGGTTTTAGTCTCGCCGGCGCAACATACGCATGAGGTTTTCGATTCGCCTCCACTTCAACTGCGTCCAACAAACGTCGCCCGGAGTCTGAGGCCTTAGTAAGCGGGCTCCGCGCCATGCAGAGCTCGGCGTCAGCGTTTCGGTCGGGGAACTCGAGCTCATCGCCAACCAGGTCATGAAGGAGGCCTACGTCAACCCGGGATGATCGCGTCTTTGCCAAAGGTGCGAGCTCACCGGCGCCGAAGGTCTCGAGCTCAAAGCATCCTTTGCGATACAACTGGCTGGCATAAGCGTCCTCGCCAAGCTCACGTCGGATCGGGCGGGGTTCCCCGGTGTGTTCGCCCGAGCCCGGTACATCCTCGATTCGGCTCGAGGGTGGGACCCATGACTCGGCGCGGCCTCGCCAAGACCCCCGTCGTGCGTTCCCAGGCAAAGTCGAGCCTTCATCGAGCTCGATCTCGCCGATGGAGGTCGATGTCGTCATTACTAAGGTCCTTGCCATCCGGGCTGAGGCCCCTAAGCCCGTGGCGGGTCCCCATCTGGACAGCTCAGGGCGGAAGGTACCCTCTTGCGAAGGAGGCGAGGCCGGCGCTCGGCCGCGCCAAGTCCTACGTTATCGTCGAGCCTGATCTCTGGGGCGTAGCGCGCGTCGGGGAATACTCAACAGCTGGCGTCACCATCGAGGAAAGGCGGGAAGCTTCGTGAAGGAGGTCCCACGGCGGAGTGCGGGCATCACGCGGCCCGTGACTCACGGTAGGCAAGGCCTTCCGACAAGGGTTCTCTTGGCGAAGCGGCTATAAAGCGGCGCCAGCAGCAAATCATGCGGGCAGATTCGCGAGGTGCCGGTTCTTGCGCCAAGCGGACACACACCTCCCGCGAGGCCCTTGAGGCGATCCCGTCACGGCCCTTCGCGGTCTGGTGGCTCGACATAGTAGGACCCGTTCCGCGAGGTCACGGAGGCTACGCACCTGCTCGTCGCCATCGACAAATTCACCAAGTGGATCGAAGTCATACCCCATTTCACGCCGCGAGGTCGCGAGGAGCAGTCAAGTTCTTCACGGCATCGTCCACGGCTTTGGTCGAACTTCGATCATCACCGACAAGCGGGACCAACTTTGCAGGACAGATCTTCCTCGACTTGCGGCGACTACGGCATCCTTTGTCGGCGGGCGGCGATCGGCCACCCCAGACCAGCGAGGCGGGTCGGCGAGCCAGCGGTATGATTACGTAGGGTCTAAAAACTGCGCATCTTCAAAGCGCTCAAAAAGTTCGGGCGGTGGCTCGTCGAGCTCCCAGCCGTCATATGGAGCCTCGGGGCGGCCGGCGGGGGGGTACGGGATGCACACCATTCTTCCTCTTCTTCGGATCGAGGCTGTACTCCCCACCCGCCTGGATGCGGCGCCCCGCGAGTTACGCACGTCACGGCGGCGGCGGCAACGGATCTCTCTCTCTCGCTCGGGGCCAGCGGATCAGCTCGAGGAAGCTCGTGAGGCGGCGCTCTACACTCGGCCAAGTACCGGCAAACACTCGCGCTACCACGGCCGCCCGCGTCGAGTCAAACCTTCAACATGTCGGCGACCAAGTCTTTGCGGCGAGTTCCAGAGCATGAAGGACCGTCACAAGCTCGGCACGTGGGAGGGTCCGTTCACCATCGACAAGTCTTGCGGCGGGCTCGTTGCAAAATCGGGGATGCGGGGGGCGGTACTTCGCCAGCGCTGGAACATCCGAGCGGCTCACGTCGTTTCTACCCCTAGATTTACCTTGTAAATTATAAGCCATGAGTTTGAATAAAAGCACATCCAGATTCAACGCAAAAATTGTGCAAGCTTTCGAACTTTACTTCTTTCGGCTATCAAGCAATGGCAGCCCTCTGCCTTCAGGTAAGGCCACGCCCTTGCTTTCGGGGCTGAGGAGGGGCGGGGGTGCGCACCCCATGTTTCTGAGCTCTTTTTTCGCAAAAGAACTCTAAGATAAGCTTCTGAGCTCGTCGAGGCGAGTCAGCCACTCGGTCTTCGTTGCTTTCTTTCTTAAAACTTCTTGTGATTGTTAAAGCGTTTGAGTTGAAGTGTACGTAAGACATAAGCGTGGCCTTAAACGACCTCCGGAGTGCCCCCACGGCCCAGCGAGAATGGCCCGCTACTGTTCTATCAAAAGCGACTCGAATTCAAGCGACCTTAGCAAAACACACAAAGATAAGAAAGAAATGACTTCTTTATATAGCTTAAAACGACTTAAGTTATATTACATCTGCCGACCTCGGGACTTCACAATTTTACAAAGGCCGGCGCCTGCGTTCCACTAATCTACCTACACTACAGGAGCATCCCATCCACGGTGCCGGCTCCTCCTCCTCCTCCGTAGGCCACGAGCTCTCGCGTCCTGTGTCGGGCCTCGCGAAAGAGCAGAGCTCCTCCACTTGAGCTTGAAGAGCTCGTCGATAGCTCCTCGGCGTCTGCCTCGCGGTCTCCACCACCCCTCCAAGGGCTCCTCGGGCTCAACCACTCGGCCCGGCCGAGCTTGGCGACCTCCCGATCAATGGAGGGGTAGTAGGCAGGGCGGCCTTCCGTCACCCAGTGAGCGGCCTTTCGAGCTTCTTGCCTCACGTCTCAGGGATAAGGGAGGACCCGGCCTTGCCGGCTCTGCCGCGAGCCGATTTACGAGGTCATCGCGAGCCCGCTGGTGAATATAGGGCGACCTTGTCCTTCTCACGCTCAGCGCCCTCAACGGCGGCATGAAGCGGCGCCAAGCTCTGGCGGACCACGGCGAGCTCATCCTCACGAGCATCGAGCTCCGCGGGACCAGGTGCTTTTGCTTCATCTTTGTTCCTTAGCTCACGGTCCATCCCTTGCCTTTCGCGCTCCTGCTCGTCCACCCGTGCGGGTCCTTGAGTTCTTAGGTCCTTGACTTGGTGCCACTCCTCAGGCTACGCAATAAGAAAAGGACAATCAGCGAAAGTCGATAACTCAAAAGGAAAACCGGCCGACCTCTAAGCTTACCCACGAGGGTGGCGAGGAGATCGCTCTCCAGATTCTTTGGAGCACGTGATTCTTCTCCCAGCGGTATGCGACCTCGGCGTCTCGGACCAGCGGCTGGCGAAGCCGCATTTGTCTCCCTATCGTAATCTAAGCGGGGGATTGACCCTCAACCCGGCTCGAAGAAAAACAAAACAGAGTAACGAGAGATAGGGGAGAAAGCTTGCCCCTGGCTCGCCCTCCCTCTACGCTGAGGGCTTCTCAGCGTCCTCCTTGTCACCCTTCATGAGGTCGGCCCATTTCGGCGGCGGCCTTCAACCTCTTCTCCCTCGTCAGAAGGAGGCGCGGAGGGCTCGGCTCATTCACGGCGCTTCGGGACTCTTAGCGGTCGCCGTCAGCTCTCTCTAAGGCGCCTTGCCGCCTCTCTGCCCGCACCTTCTACTCTCCTCCGCCTCGCGAACGCCTTGTGGCCGCGACCGTCGGCTGGATGAGGCCTCCCTGTGGCCAAATCTGGCCCACGGTCCCGCGAGACTTGGCCATCACCGGGGAGTTCCAGCTGCGTCCACAACGCTGCGGCCACAGCGATAAGCTCCTCCGGGGAGTTGCGCGTTAAGCCACACAGCGTCATCGCGGTGGCCCCGGCGACGTCATGCTATGGAAAGCAAGATGACCACGACATCGGGGGACTTTGTGTGAACAAGTAAAGCAGTTTGAACACCTCCAAGGCCCTACGGAACTCCCTAGCGGCGCCGCTGGCAACGAGCTCTCATTGTAAGCGTCTTCACGCACCACCATCGGCGGACCGGGGAAGCGTCGGCTCTTCAATCTTTGGCGACATCCCTGCTCGGTTAGGATGGGGAGCCCGCGGATGAGCTCGGCGGTGGGCGCGGGAGGACCCCCGACGATGGCGACAATGGCGAAACCCCGACCTCGGTCCACGAGGTCGAAGCGCGGGCGGCATCGGCCGCGCTCACTGCTACCCGGCGGCGACCTCGCTGGCGCTGCTTTGTCGCGCCTTAGCCGCTCCCCCCCAGCGCTCCGCCTCACGATTTGGCGGGTCCACAGCCACTAATGGCGGGGTCGCCGCCGGCGCCCAGCGTCATCAGCGATGCTACGCCCGGCCGCGGCGGCGCCCGGCGTCGGCCGACGGGGCCTCCATGCCGCGTGCCCCTCGACCTCGGCGCCCAGAGTCGTGCTCGCCGTGGTGTCACAGGCTAAAGGCCTCCGCCACCATCGCGGGCTTTCGGGGCTCGAAGAGCGGGCGTGGCGCCTCTGGCGGCCCCACGCCTTAGCGGCGTCCTCCCGGAAGCCTCCCTCCGCCTCAGGCGCCAAGGAAGGCAAACGGGAGCGAAGGATGTTGGTTGCCCGCTAGGACTCGCCCGCGGCTTCCGGCGTCTCCGCCGTCCTTGGGCGCTTAAGGGGGTTTCTTAGTGAGTGGGCGCGGCCCTATCAAACAACAAGATCCGGTCAAAACTCATCGTCAAAGAGAAGGAAAAGTGAACAGCCTTGATGCAACACGGGAAAAGCCGCGAGCTCACCTATCGGCTGGCGCCTCTTCTTGCCGGAGGCTGCGGGGCGGCCGGCGGCTTGCTGTGGCTACGACCCGCCTTGCCCCAGCCCCATACAGGAATTTGGAGAACTTGCTTTGAGGAGGTCACGATCTAGAAAGCGGTCGCCTCACAACCCGCCCGGTTGGGCGGGTCCGTGCCAACATCATGAGGGCAGGCCTGCGCCGATGTTCTTGCGACATTGGGGTTCTCGACCGCGCGCCGCGTCGGCTGGCGGCCGAGATCCGTCCGCCCCGGGCGCCGCGGCTTTGAAGACATCCGCAACGCCCCGCCCCAGCGGGGTCCATGTCGCGGGCGGGCCAGCGAGGCGGGAGGTCGATGGCGGCCCACCTACATCGGTCGGACAAAGAAGTCGGCAAAAAAAGCGAGGGCGATAAAGTGGAGGAGGCGGCGAGCTCACGGAGTCCTTGTCGCGGAATCATTGCCGGTGGGGATCGATTTCGCGCTCCCAAGTAAAAAGCTCGGCCAGAAGCCGATCACGTCTGCGGACCCGGCACATGGCGTCGCCCCTACACGAGGCGGTGCCTCGCCTTGTCCCCTCGAGCGGCTCCTTCTCGCGGTCATCTCCCACACTCGGAGCGCCCACCTCTGCGGGGGATGACCCCGATATAACCACGCCCCCGATACAATAGCGGCTCCGTCAGCCCGGCACCGCAGAAGGACATTGGTCGCTCAGCCACCTCCAGAACTTGGGGCTTCAAGCTCTTGTCGGTCGTCTCCGCCCGGGTCTCGGTGGCTCCTCGAACACCGTCCGTGAACTCCGGCGGGTGGTCGGCTTATTTGTTCTGAGTAGAACCGGCCTCCCATGCCACCTTGTAGCAGATGGAGGTCGGGACCTCTCGACCTTCGGGAGGCTGTGCCTTCATGCCTATTGGGCGGAGTGCCGCCGCAGATCGGGCAGCCGCCTTCCCGCCGCCCGGAGAGATCTTTGGATCTTGATGTAGAAGAAGTGCTTGAAGAGCTCCCAGGTTTGGCTCGATGCCAAGCCACCCCTCGCACAAGAAGGCGAAGCGGCGTGGAGTGGTCTGTTGGGCGAGATGTTGGAGCTCGATGCCCCAACGGACCGGAGGCCGACGGAAGAAGTCGGCCGGCGGGGGCCTTCGAATCCGCCTCATGGAAGCGGTGAGACATAGCGATACCCAGCGGCAGGCACGTTGTCCTCCAGCGCCCGGCACCTTCCCACTCTTAGCGTCGGTGAGCGTGATGGGGATACTCCCGCCCGGCCAAATTCTCGGCCCGCCTAGTCACCGTCGGCGGTGCCGCAGCGACCATCTCACTCCCTCCTTCTACGCCTCTACGGATCACAGGGGCAACGATGGCGGGGCTCTCCTGGGCCGTCGGGGAAGGGGGAGTGAAAAGGCGGGAAGGCGGGGATGGCGGGAAAGGGAAAGCGGAAAGGTAAAAACCCTCACCCTCCTTATCCCATAAATTTATAGCCGGAGGTGAGCGGGCGACGTGATTGATGCCTGTGAGCGACCTCCCACGCCCAGCCTTAACTCCTCACCGGCTTAGTGGCCGTCCCCACCAGCGGCAACCCATCTCATGCGGTAAAAATTACAGCGGTAATTTTTAACAAAAGGCGCCTTGGCCGGCAGCTTTCAGCAGTGCAGGCACAGGTTCAAGGCCGGCCGCGAGTTCGGCGGTCGCTCGGCCCACCTAGAGCGGGCGTAGAAAAAAGAGAGAAGTCCAAGCAACTCATGCTTGCGAGCTCAGGAACACCGCAAGTCTCTTCGAGACTCGCGTTTGAGTCGCGGGAAGCGGCGCCGCAGGCCTCTCGCCCGTTCCACGAGAAGGCGTCGTGAACTCGAGACACGATCTCGGGAAAATATGGTCGAGCTCTGGAATGCAAGGTTTGATCCACTAGCCGTCGACGGAGCAGTGACGAGCTCGGGGCCTCGCTCAAACCACACTGCTAATAGCTCATCGAGGCATCCGGTCTCGGCCAACGAGGCAAGGCCGGGACACGAGCTCAATCCACCCCTCGGCATAGGGAAGGAGGAGGAGTGGTGTGGTGAACACAAACGAAAGGAATTTAAGCCTCGCGAGGAATATGTCATTCTCTTGGAGCCTCGGGGCTACGGCGGGTGCTTGCAGCAGCGCACCTCCCTTGCTCTTGTAGCGACCTCGATCTCGATGATGACAACTTTGGAGCGCTGAAGAAGAATTCATCTCCTCCCGGGCGGCTCGGGGCTCTCTGATCGGGGGACCCGATGGTACGGATACCCCCAACACATACGAAATCAGCGCCCAAAAACACACAGCAACTCTTGGCCCGTCTTCGGCTGGCCAAAGCTTCGACGCGAGGGCGCGGTCTCGCCTCGCCTTACGAGCTTAGGCGTGCGTCCCAACTCCGCCTCGCCACACGAGCTGAGGTCGGGATGCGGATCCAGCCTCGCCCGTTTCGAGAGGCCGTGCGTCCCCAACTCCGCCTCGCCCGCGAGACTCGAGGGGCGGGAGACGGGTTCCGCCATACGGCGCTCAGGTTAGATGCGAACTCCACCTCAAGCGAACTTCGGTCGTACATCTAAACTCAGGCTACGCGTGAGCCGGACTCGGGATAAACAAGGCTCGAGAGGCTCGGGCCGAACTCCCACCCGTCAGGCCACGAAGCCCCCCGGATGGCACGTAACTAGTTTCTCAGGCTCGCATGACCTCGAGGTCGGCCCAGTGAGGCTCGTGAGTCGCGCCACGGCTTCGGGGCTTCTCACAAGCCCAGTGCGTGGCCCATCGGCCCGAGGGAAGGGCAAGGTCGGTCTGGCGTATCGGCAACTAGACATGTCCGAGTGCTACATCATCACCGCGACTACGGTCTGCGACTAGGCCGCAACAACGAGGAATCGGGCACATGCATGGCGCCATCGGGTCGAGTCGGTCGCGCCCGGGCACTACGGTGACCAAGCTACGAACAAAGGACCTCGGTAGAGCTCTCGGGTCCACATATTCCACCACGCCTAGCTAAGACCCTCGCTTCCACGACGGGCGTGCGGGACCGACAGCGGGCGAAGAAGCGTGCGGCCCGATGGGATGCCTCCACACCGTAATACTCGATTAAATTTACATACGAACCGCGCCCGGTCATCATTCGCGAACCCGGCGAGCTCCGAGCTCGCCAGCGGGCCCGGGCCTTGAATCCCTGACCTCCCCCTCGTCGAGCTGAAGCGAAGGCGGCTTCTGAAAGCGGCGGGGCGGTGCAGCGTGCGACGGGCGCGTGCCTGATTATCTTACATTTGCATTCCACCCCTTATACTAGATATCCTCCCTTGGCATCCACATGCGTGCCCTTGAACTATAAAGGGGCACCTTATACGTGGGAGAGGAGAGAATCGATCCTTACAACACACCCACCATAGAGACACGGGAGCTCATTCCCTCTCTCGACCAGCTTGTATGCCACCCCTCTCACGAGTGTTTGAGCTCGGATAGTGACTCCATTTGGACTAGGGAGCTCGATTAGCCCCGAACCAGTATAAACTCCGTGTCGTTGTCTCTAGAGTTAGGCCATCATTGCACGTGCGCCGATCTGTGACCGTAGTATTACACCCGCGACGGTAGGGTAGCAGCGTTCGTAAGGTGACAACACGTGCGTGTACGTGAGTGCCTGCTTTGTATTGGGTTTCATAAAAATAGAATATGCGTACATTCTTGATTAAAGAATTGTTGTTTTGATATGAGTTGTTCCTTGGGTTTTTCTTTTTTATTATGTTGGGTTTTTAGGCAACATAAATAATGATCAATGGTGTGACAAGAAATGAATCGAAGAAAAGAAACCACCTCTATTAAGGCTATAGATGTTGCAATCAACTCTCACTTTGCTTTTCTTTGGGAGGTGAAGGCTGCAGAGGCTGCCATAAAGAATGCAATCAATTTGAATCCAAACCATCCCACCCTTCACATGACCAGGCATTTTGAGAAAGAGATGCTCTGGCATGGAAATCAAGAATACCCAGAGATGGAAACCAAGAAAGAAGAACCAGTCTGGCTTGTTGGCTTCATTCTATTTTTCACCCATTTATTTACTATATACTTGTATTTTCCTTCCTTCATCAATCAATTTACTTTGTTCGTTTCCCTCAAAAAAAAATGTTCGTACGTGCAGGCTGGGATTGCCAAGATTGGACCATGTGGTGGGAATGGAGGGAGGTCTAATGATGTCAAAGTGGCACCCCGCCGTCTAAAAAGTGTGAGAGGAATTTGCAGTGGCACAGTCGTCGATTTACTGCAGGTCCATGGACCTGCAGTGTGACACTTCAGTATGGTCACTGTATGAATACAGAGGATACCATGGGGCGGCCATGGCGGGAGGGGCGCAGACACACCCCCACTTTTTTTTTTTATCAAACATATCTGTATTGATAGTTAAGGATACCATACGGAGACTCATACAAATACAGAGATATATTGACAAAGGATATACAGAGGACGGCTGTTTTTGACCTAAAAGCACAAAGGTCCCTAAAAAGCAAAAGAAATTACAAGCCAGTCCTTGGAACCCCTCCAGGCCAAATCCTCCAGATTCCGTCGCTGCCGGCAGTCACTGGGAAGCCAATCGCCACCATCCACAGGTCGACTAGAGCTCCATCGCTAGTAGGCTTTGAGAAGAACCGCAGTAGACATCCGCCATCTTGGACAAGATGAAGCAAACGCTGAGGATCCATCGGCCTGGGACGCGCCCCGAAGCTACAGTGACCTAGATGCAGACTCGCCGTCACTGACTGACGTCGTCGCGGAACAAAAACCGAGCCTGCGGCTCCACCCTCCTACCTTCTGCACAACCCGAAACAGCCCCTCCATCCTCAGAACAAAAGGCCAGCAAACTCACCTCCCGATGATCCGCCAGTACCGGACTCCTATACGGGGGATCCACGGAGGAACCCCTCCTCCACGCCCTCGTTGACACGGCACCAGAGCGGAGCACCACCAAGACAGGGAGGAAGAGCGAGAGGACCACAAGGATTTAGCATCTGAATGCGTGAATGCAATTGCAGAGGCAGCAGCTTGAACGCGTGATGGCTGTAGAGTGTAGAGTCCCAATTCTGCACCGCGTTCCATGCATCCGTCTTCTACTCTCTCCGCCTACAGTGTCAGCGGCCAGCATGCATGTTTACCAGTCAGTACATTACATACGTTACATGGAGAACCAAACTTACTGAGTAAAAACAAATAAAGCATGCAGATGTAATCAGTCCATAATAAGTTTTACATACCTAATATGGTACCCTTCTTTCAAGGTAAATGCTGGGTGATTCGGAAGTGCGTCAGCTGCCCTGAAACACCCTTCACTTACCAACACCAGTCTGAGACATCATCTCTGATTTTCATCATCTGTTATTGCGTAGCTACGGTTGCGAACCGTCCATACAGATATTTCCTTGAGGCTCAAGAGATATCGGAGGCCGAGGGAGGCGTGGCCTTGTCCCAAATTCATGTGAATCCAGTCTTAACTCAAATGTCGGAGGAAATTTGGGCGTAGGCTCCGTCCTCAAATGTTGGGTGCGACACCGTCGCGGTCGAGGCGTAAAAAAGGCTTCGAGAGCCTTGAACCCGTGGACCTGCCTATCGACCACTGTTTGCGGGGACACACCTAGGATCTGCAGGTAGAGGTTGGGAGGGGAGGCGATGTCAATGATGTCAATATCTTCGCGGGGCATGCGCTTGCATTAAGAGTCGACCAGCGGACATTTGGAGATCTCGGATCCACCTAGGAACTCTAGAAGGTCAGATCCGTCCTAGACCAAGCACCTCGAAGGGTTGTGGAAAGGAGGAGAAAGCAAAGCACAGGACATGTTTCCAGATAGCTGTAGGGTCGATCAGCCAAAAGGATTTGAGGTTACCTAGTTTCATTAGTAACATGAGAGCATCCATCCATATATCTGTGGGCGTATCACCACCATCTGTCGCGTCATGGCCTACACTACCGTGATCGTTTCTCGCGGCAATAGAGGCCCAAGTCTTCCAGGCTGTTGAGTTCGCGAGGTTCTTAATATTCTCTGCGGCTCTCGATAATCTAAAGTGCCGAGTGCCGGCGATTTCATCTTCCCAATCCCGTCGGCAAAATCGAAGTATCCATGGCAAGATCGGATGGGATAAGCATGGTAAGTCAACAATATCTGATGGAGTGTTGCAAGCGTGAAATTTTATTTTTGATCGGCACCAAGCATTTTCTGAATAGGCGATCCGTACGGCGTTCTTTGAAAATAAGCGTTTTAGGCGTGTTAGGACCTTACGTATGTATGTGACTCGTGGTGTCAGTAGATGCGAGTCCGACCACGTCGCCCAACGACCCGATGTGCCGGCACTTGGGCACGTGGGGCCATATACCTTGGCGTGCAGTCAGTTCACGCCGAGCCACGGACGTCGGCGTGGCTGGACACAGCGCCGAGTCTCAACGCAGACGCGCGCGCCTTCTACACGCGGGCAGGCAAGTGAGGTGGGGCACCACTGTAATCGATTGCAAGTGCTTCTGCTCTTCTGCACTCTACACTAGCTTTTGCTTTGCAGCCAGCGAGCGAGCATTTATTACAATGCACTACTACCTCGCTGCTGGTCTGCATGCATGT
>JADLZK010010956.1:0-106136 GCA_015847255.1 Hyparrhenia diplandra | reverse complement strand
TGTTTCAATTGTTTCGTTGTATGTGTTCAATTATTTGGTGCGGATATTGCAAAAAGTAGATATGTATGTTGCATACGCTGCAATGGTTGTACACTTATGTTGGAAGCATCTATCCCTAATGTTTTCATCTACTTTTTACACGTGTGTTGCTATTGTTTCGCATACATGTCTCAAGTATTTCATCTGTGTTCTTTTTTTTTTAGAAGAAAATATGTGTTCTTTTTGTATGTTGCAAGTATTGCATCTAGATGTTTCAAAAGTAAATCGTAATGCAACATGTTGCAATGGTGTTTCAATGTTTGGAATGTTTCTTCTATTTTAGATGAATGTTGCAATGGTTTCATCTCGATGTTGCAAAAATGGATCGGGGTGTTTGCACGGCGCCGGGTGGTCCGCCGCTGCAAGGCATGGAGTGGGTGTGGGGCATGGGTCCGTGCGACTGATGCGGGCGAGAAAGTCGGGGTTGAAGCCGAACACAGGCGCGGTTTCCCTTGCGGCGAATGGGTCCGCGTGACTAACGCGGGTGCGGTTTTGAGGGCGGGACATATTGGCGTGGGGCAGGAGGCGGATGTGTGAACGGTGTCTGGAGCCACGTCCGGACAAGACACCTCCGCTCCGGACGTTTTGGCGCTAGTACAGCCGATACAGTCCTTTCTAAAAAAACATGTGTTTAAGAATGTTGTTGAGACGAATAGGAGATTACTCCCTCCGCTCCGCAACGATTGTCGTTTCCGGGAACGGACACATGGGACCGAGGAAGGTAGGGAGGTAGGCCTGCAAGGCGACGATTCACACGATTCACAGTTTGTGGTGCCAGCTAGAAACTCCCCACCACCTATCAATGTCACCGCTTTTCTTTCTGAGCACAAATAATCGAAAATAATAAAGCCGCATAGAGGCTGTTTCTAGAGAGATAGAAGATATTTATTAGTCCCGATAAAGACAATCCTAATGGGACATCTCTCCTCGAGTCATAGAACCACCGTTTATATTATTTTTAAAAAAAAAAAAAATTTGTAAAAAACCATCCATGAGACATACCCTCCGTCCCAAAATAAATGACCCTAAAACCCCCCGAGAAACATCTTTTTTCTGTTTTATATATTAAAATATAATTAATCTTTATATTACATAAAGCTGTATCATTGAAAGATCATCTAGTTTTTTAACAAATTTATTTGACATTTAAATCGATCCTAATGGGACATCGCTGGAAAAAAAACCACCGTCTGTCGTCAAAAAAAAAACGTCTCCATGAGACATAGGAGTATATTCACTTATTCGCTTCATTCATCACATGGGATTATATTCTCGGTCCCCTTTCTCTCGCCTTCATCCATGGTCTCCCTGCTCCCTCGCGCGCCCTCCCTCGCCTTCCTCGCTAAGTCCGTCTGCTCCTCGCAGCGGCCGCCTGTGCCCTCCATGTCGTCGTCCTCCACCGCCGCTTCCGTGGCCGCCGGGTCAGAGGTGGCAGCCGGGTCGAGGAAGCTGCCGGTGCTGCTGTTCGACGTCATGGACACCCTCGTCCGGGACCCGTTCTACCACCACATCCCCGCCTTCTTTCAGTTCCGTACATGCCCCCGGCTCTCCTCGTTTACTTAGTTTGGGTTGTGTCTGTCCGGTGGGGTGGTTTAAGGTCTGCCGTTTAGGTGTTCGACGGAATGCATGTTTGGCTCTACGGAGTACTATATATTGTAAGGTATTGTAGGTAATGTTTTTGTCTGTGGTTTTGTGGTGGATTGCGTCCGTGAACGATTTGTTGGTGGAGAATTCGCGAACTGTGATAGTGCCAGCTGAAAGGATTGGTTTGGTGTAATGTTACTATATCTGACATGACCTGGTTAATCCATATGGTATTCTGTAAATTTAGTAATGAAATAGCATGGCTGAAATGTGAAGTGTTACCAACCATTTTGTTACCTTTTCGTTCTGTATGTTCTTTTTGCTTTGTTCCAATAAACTGTAGTTCAGATACTTGTCCAGTAACCGTGTGCCTTTGTGCTGATGTTTGTGATTATTGCATTACATTCTCAGCTGTCTATCTCTGTTTTATTTTAGCAGAATGTCCATGAAGGAACTACTAGAAAGCAAGCACCCAACGGCTTGGTCAGAATTTGAGAAAGGACTGATCGATGAGGTAAGTTGTAGATACTTGACTTATTCCTCAGATATATGATGCGTAGTATTTGTATGTGTTGTATGTGTACTAGTGGTGTATGCTTGATGTTCATTTGATCTTGCATTATCTGGTTTTAAATCGGTCATGCGTGTCATTTTTTCTTTGTTCATATGAATACATGCTGGACTAACCCTGCTTGAAATACCTTAGGTTTTCATGCTCACTGTTCTTGCTTCCTAGATCTAGAGATCCATTATTGAAAACCTTGTAAAGAATCATTCAGATCATCGTAAAGAGAAAAAAAACTCAATCTACGAGGGGTAAGACAACCCCCGAGCATTGCATTAAGAAGACTCATGTAGTTCGAGAAAACCCCCGAACCCCAGCCCATCCATACGTAACGGCACCGTAGGCCAAGTGAGAACGTCCACGACTAGGGCCGGGCCTTAGACCTGGCGTGGGACAAAGTTAGGGGGATTTTTCTAACCCTAGCATTGAAATTTGCTCCCATGGGGAGTCAAACTTAGGACTCGAGGAATACTACTCAAGCCACCTAACTAACTCGCCTAGAGGCCCTTTTCGCTTTTATGTAAAGAAAGGTAAAGTTTATCGATCCAAACTACTTCACTAACGTTTAAAAACTCAGGCACATTAGGAAAGGAGGAAAAAATAAAATGCTCTTTGCATCGACTCACGATGGGGATGGTTGGTCCACGGAGCGAACCATACCCAAACCATCGATCCATCTAATGAGTGTAGGAGCACCGGTCGATCCATTTCACTACCTGCTGATCCCTTAGGCCCCAATGGATATTATGGGTTGTGGGTAGCCGAGGCGCAGAAGTCGTGAAGCCCTCGTGAGGGATCGTGGCCTTCCCCGGGCGCTGAAGTCCCCTACCCTCTACTCTTCCCGAAGCTCGCCGGAGTCACGGCTCGTCACGCCGTGCCCTCCCGGGTTGAAGCCGACGACGTTGATATCGCTTCAAGGCGCTCCACCTAGGTGCTCGCGCGCCGCAGAGCTCGAGCGTCGCCGCAGCCTCTTCCCTTCAACTCCGCCGCAGATAGCTCGAGCGTCGCGCTTGCGCTTCCCAACCAAAGCCGCGTCCGCGATAAGTTGCCGCCGGTCTAGCATCACCGCGCCGAAGCCGCACACGCCTTTTGCTCCTCGTCGCGCCCCCGCCGTGCCCCCGCTTGCCCGACACCGGCTCCGCCCCGCCAGCCGTGGAGGCCACCGGGCAGGCAGAACTCCGCCGCTAACTCGCGCGCAGGGCGAGCCTGGATCCCCGCACGACGAACTCGAGACGCGGTGGCCTTGGCCTCAGAAGCGACGGATGAGCGGGGGAGAACGTGCGAGTTCTCGGGTGGAAGTTGTCGTGGCGGGCCAGAGGTTCGGGGCATGGCGAGACGGCGCCGAGGCCGTGGCCGGATGCGGTAGGCCTGGTACATCTTGATTCCGGCGATCTTGGCGCCAACTTACCACTCGCTGGTGGGCTCGAGCGCCTCCCGGCGCGGCCCGGGTGACCTCCTCGATGACATGCCGAGCGCCCCCGCGCGCACCTCCCCCCGCCGCAACCCACCGCCGCACGCGCCGTCCGCGCCGCGCGCCTCGCCGGTGCGCCGCCGCGGGCGCCCCCTTCGACCTTCTTGACGCCTCGTGCCCTCATGCCTTCCCCGACCCGTGGTTCCTCATGCTCTCCGACCACACGGTGCGCCCGTCGCCGACGCCACCGCCAGAAGCCGAACCGCCGCCGCGCCGCGCCCGGGCGGAGGACGCCATGCCCATGGCCGCGGCCGGGCGGCCTTGTCCTTCAGCTCTACCGCACACCGACACGGGTGCCACCGTCGCCAACCCGCCGACGGGCGTGTCCCGCGAAGCTCCCGCCCCCCCGCACACAAGGTAGGCGAAGGGGTGGATCGATCCACTCGATCCTAAGGTTTGAGTGTCTTTGAACCATTGACCAAGGGCAGGCTTCATGTATCGCATAAGGGGCCCATTAGGTTCAATTCTATGGCTTGGTTCGACGAACCATCAGGTCAACCTGAACCCATCGTGAGCATCGACAATTTTGGTAGAGGGTTGTGGACTCATTAGTTGTCCGCTAGTATAGACACCGGCCTAGGCGTCCACAAGAGTTCAACTGTGGCAAAGACCTGGTTTATTAGGGAATTAAGGGTCAGGGAGAGATTTTAGGAGATTTGGTTGATTTGTCAGGGGATATGTCTTTGTTCTATAAGGGCATCTAGATTGTAATCATGACTTATCGAAGAAGGAATAAACCTCCGTGAGCATTGGGGTGGGGTTTTATACTTAGGCGGTGGCGTTGGCCAAATTCGACAACAGAGAAGCTCCCACTACGAAGGTTCCTCGGTATCCTTTGTGTTCCACTCCCAATCCAAAATTCTTGCTCTACGCTCCCTCAGGGATTTTACGTCGGACGTTTTAGCCGCTGTTCCAGGGGCACATTTTTTTTGCCTGATGCCTCTACGCTGTGGCCTCGGTTGCTGCAGGAGGCTCATGACACAGGTCATGAGGGAGCCCAGAACACATTACACCGGCTGCGTGCGACCTTCTACAACAGCCACGCACAACGCCTTGTCCGTGACTTCATCCGGGCAGCTGCTCGCTTTTGTCGAACAAGACCGAGCATTTCCATCCGGGCCGCCCCTACGCCATCCATGCGAGCATGTCTAGAGCGACATTGCCATGGATTTTGTAGAAGGCTTTCCGTGTGTCGGGCCGAAATTCGGTCATCCTCATTGTTGTCGACCGGTTCTCCAAGATGGCACACTTCATTGCCCTCACCATCCATATTTAGCGAAATCGGTGGCTCATGCCTTCTTTGAGAACATCATCCGGCTTCATGGGTTTCCATGGTCTATAGCGAGCGTTGAGCCCTGGTCTTCACTTGCACCTTCTCGGGAGGAGTTGCTCCGTCTTGCGGGGTTCAAGTTGCTCTGCCTCCCGCATTCCACCCTCGCATTGCATGGACATTCCGAGGTAACGAACCACATCATTGTCATGTACCGCGCCTTGCCTTGCCGGGCAATCGCTCGCGCTTGTGGCTGCATTGGTTTCCGTGGGCGGAGTCAACACTCATTCCAAATTGGCCCTTCGCGCCACACCTTCGTGGATCGCGATGCTTTCCCCGCAGATATCCACAACCGGCCGCCGCGACCAGATGTCTTGAGTAAGCACCGTAACAAGAAACGGCGCCGTGGGCATATGCAAGGGTGATTGGGTTCTCGCTCCGCCTTCACCACCGCATAGTTGTCGGCATCACTCCAAAGATCCTCCTCCAAGCTCGGGCCTCTTTTACTTTGGGCCTTATCAAGTCACTCGAACGGATTGTTGCCGTGGCTTATCGCCTTCCCATTCCTCCTAAGGCCAATCCATGATGTGTTTCATGTGGCGTTGTCGAAGAAGTTTGAGGCGCGCTCCAAATGTGTTGGTGCCACTGCCGCCCATTCTTCATGGTCGGTGGTGCCTACTCCTTCCCATGTGGTTCCCGGATGCCCGAACCGTGGACGTTGGGATTATTCGTGCAATGGGAAGGCCGTGCCGCAGCCTTCGTTGGAGCCCGCCAAAGACTTCAAGGAGCGTTATTCGCAGCCTCAGCACCTGACGAGCCGTTTGTTGGGAGGAGGGAAGTGTTGTGGACTCCTTTGTTGGTCACTAGTATAGGCGCCGCCTAGGCATCCACTGCAGTCCAACCGTGGTAAGCCCGGTTTGTTAGGAAATTAAGGGTCGTGGGAGATTTTAGGAGATTTGGTTGATTTGTTACGAGATATGTCTCTGTTTCTAAAAAGGGACATCTAGGTTGTAATCGACTTATCGAAGAAGGAATAAACCTCCCCGAGTATTATGGTGGGGTTTTACCCTTCCACGGTGGTGGCGTTTACCGCGACACCGGAGAAGCTCCCACCGCCAAGATTCATTGGTATCCTCTATGTTCCAGCTCCCAATCCAGCCTCTTTCTCCACTCTCCCCACGCTTACTTGGGAAAATATGTAGTGCAAACCACAAGCTTCGTGGAAAACTCGTGTAAACCACTGCAAAAAAAGTCGCCTAAATTCACCAAAGAAATTACACATATAGATGATATGATGATATTATTCTTTTGTAAAATATCTTGTCCAAATTGACTTCGTTTGTGAGATATAAAATAACAAATTACTCACAAATCATCTCGACAACTTTCTCGCTTGAAATTTGTTATTTTTATATCTCACAAATGCAATTGAGTTTGGACAAGATATTTTACCCCCCAGCGGCTAGGCGCTAGGCGGAATCTAGGCAGTGACCCACACCTAGAGCCTAGTCGGGAGTAAGCGAGCCTAGGCACCCTAGGGCGTTTTGCTAGGCGGTGCCATCTACATACATATACCTTGCCATATACATCATATATACCTCTAAAACAAAAGAAAACAGGGACTAGTGGGCCTTTAGTCTAAAAGGAAGCCCATCAAAGCAGCCTATTCAACAAACCCACCTCTCCCACCTTATCCTCTCCCCGCATGCCTTCCCCTCCTCGTTCGCCCCTGCCGCCGCCCCATCATCGCCGCCTCCTCTACCCCCCCGCCATTCAGGCCTCTTCCGCGCCCGCGGGTCTCCATCCGCCGCCTCCTCCTCCGCCGCGCAGACACCCGCCTCATGCTCCCATCGCCGCCGACCTCGCGCCACGCGCCCCTGCCATGGCGGATCACGCCGCCTTCCATCGAAGAACACCGGGGAGCTAGGTACCCGCCTACCCCCCTAGGCGAGGCGGAGGGCCATCGCCAGAGTTTAAGCGCGCCTAGGGCGCCGCCAGCCGAACAGGTTGTGGTTTGCACTACAAGGTCGGGTTTTTACAAAGGTTGTGGTTTGCACTACATATTTTGCCCGCTTACTACATCGCCGCCGCCGACATCATAGAGGGTTGTGGTATGTGGTGTGGATTTAAGATTATTGGCCGGCCGACCCAGCTCTATGGAAACATGCACATCGCGGCCCAAATTTCTGATCAGTATCCAAGCGCTTCTCGAGGGCGACTTTGAAACCGACCACGATCTAGTCACCGCCGGCCGGCGGATCGATCTCGCCTTGCCCGCCGCCACTTTCGCCATGGCGCCCAAGCCCCACTCGGCCATGGCGCCTTGTCACCAACTCGTTAGCGTGGGTGCCGGCCCCCGCAAATCGCCGGTTAGCCATTCCCAAGCGCCGACCACGTATAACCCCTAGGGTTCTCGCCGCTTAGGTTCCCCAAGGTCGGTTTTTTGTGGCTGCGTTCAGATAAGCGCAGGCCTCTTTATTTGTGCCTCTCTTTCCTGTTGCGAATGGCGGCAGCTTGGGGGAGGCGGTTCGGGTGTTGGTGGCGACGCCCCAGAACCCAATGTGACGGAGATGCTCCGTAAACTCAACCTCATGGAGGAGGAAGAGTCTATCGTGGAGTTCAATGATGATGAGGAATGAGGATGAAGAAGTATTGGCGCAGCCGAATGTGCGCCGGTGGGCAAGGTACTATCGCCCGTTCCGATTCATGTCAAGCAGTGGTGTGCCGGGCAATGAAGCCTGCCTGGGGTAACCTGATCGGCCTCAAGTTTTGGGCGATCCGCGAAGGAAGACAACATGTTTGTGGTGAACTTCGGCAGTGGCGCGCGACATGGACAGGGTCTGTCCACTCCGCCATGGATGGTGGGGAAGTATGCAATTCTACTACAGGAGTATGATAAAAAACTTAGTGTGCTGGAAATTGTTTTCGATCGCTTGGAAATTTGGGTTCGCATTCTCAATCTTCCCTTGGTTGGATGAATCAGACAAAGGGCTCAAGAGCTGTGGGCTGATCGGGCAGGTTGTAAAGATGGATGTGGACGCCGATGGTAAAGCGAA
The DNA here is from genome assembly GCA_015847255.1 of Hyparrhenia diplandra. Taxonomy (NCBI): domain Eukaryota; kingdom Viridiplantae; phylum Streptophyta; class Magnoliopsida; order Poales; family Poaceae; genus Hyparrhenia; species Hyparrhenia diplandra. The sequence continues at coordinate 98,151 of JADLZK010010956.1, read as the reverse complement.
GCGGTGCGTTCCCTGCGTGCACGGGTCACTATTGAAATCAAAGAGCCAATTAGGGCGTGGGGGCGCCCGATGAGCAAAGATGAGGAGCCGCGCTGGTTCCATGCACAATACGAGAAGTTACCATACTTTTGCTTCGCGTGTGGTATTGTTGGGCATTCAGGGATAGAGTGTCCGACACCGGTTGAACGAGATGACAATGGCAAATTACCATATGACATCTCGCTCAGGGCTCCTAAAGAGAAAAGACACCGTTTTCAGTCCTTTGCCGGAGCGGCTGCTGAATCTTTTGGTAGTGGATCATCCTCCGGTTTTAAAGCACCGAGGCAGCATAGTCAGCCAAGGGGTAGCTCCTCCGTCTGTGGAGTTGGAACTCAGTTCTCCTCATCTGAGCATGTAGGGGACAGTGAGGATCATGAAGTTCAGTCACCTATGAAGTAACCGCCTGGTAATCACCAGCCAAGTGAAGCTCCAGTTGGGAGGAACAAAGATATTATACTTGCCAGACAGCTGAACCTGCAGGACGAGGAGGAGAGTCGAGCCCAGCAGGGCAAAAGGAAATCAAAAGGTTCTGGAGGTACTCAAACCCCTGACCTCAATATTCCCCTTACTGGCTCCATTGCCATTGTTCCAAGTGGGATGGTTTCTGCACGGGTGAGTCAAATGGATGGAGGATCCGAAAGCAGTGGTGGTAGCATGATTGAGACGTTGAAGAAACAGAAGAGAGGCAACTTCCAGACAAATGCAAGATAGGCGGTGGCTGCGAGGGACAGCCCCTGCCGGGCACAATGAAAATCTTATGCCTGAACTGCCGGGGTCTGGGGCATCCCGAGGCAGTTCATGATCTCCGTAGCTTGATAGAGCTACATTGCCCTGTGTTGGTGTTCTTGTCGGAAACAAGGTTCTACTCAGATAATGTGGAGGGTCTCCGTCGCTCGCTTGGTTTTGCCAGTGGGCTTGGAGTTGGGAGTTTTGGGAGGGGAGGAGGTCTCGCTCTTCTCTGGAATGATGATCTGGTTGTCCGCTTAGAGACCCTGGACAAGTTGCACATTGATGTGACGATCTTGGACTCGGTCACAAAAAGCGGAAAATGGAGGTTCACCGGTTTCTATGGAGAATCCCGCTTGCGATCTCCGCTACAGAAGCTGGGACTGTCTGAAAATCCTCAATAACCGCAGCGTGCTTCCATGGCTGTGTGTTGGTGACTTCAATGAAACACTGCTTGCTTCGGAGCAGTTTGGTGGAGTGGGTAGGAGTGAAGCACAAATGGAGGGGTTTAGGGATTTAGTGTCGGTTTGCAGGTTTACGAACCTCGGCTTTATTGGCCTACCGTATACTTGGGACAACAGGCAGGAGGGGCACCATAATGTTAAGGTGCGGCTTGATCGTGGACTGGCAACAGACTCCTTTTGGACCTATACAGGAGGTGAAAGTGTGGCATGTGCAGAATACACTATCGGACCATAGTTGCCTGGTGGTGGAGTGCATCAACCACACAAACAGGCGACGTAAGAAAAAGAATTTTCGGTATGAAAACATGTGGCAACGAGATCCAAGTTATATGGCCCTCATTCGTGACTACTGGGATGGTGGCGCTGTGGTAGGAAGCCTGGATGGTGTGAGCACTAAACATCGCTCAGGAGAGGCTGCAGACTTGGGACCGTGATGTTTTTGGGTCGGTGGAAAAGACGACGATTGCTAAGCTCCGGGCGGGAGTTGGAGGTGGAACGTGGCCGCACTATTGGCTCTGGCCCTCCAGGCAAGAACGACACCTCATGTCGCGGATGACAGAAATGTTATCTAGGGAGGAGATAATGGCTGAAGGATGGGGACCAAAACACTTCCTTCTTCCAGGCCAAATCGAGTGCACGGGCGGCGAAATAAAAATTTCGCTCTTAAATGAGCAGACGGTAACATGGCTGGGACTCAAGAGGAATTTGAAAGCATAGCAACTGAATTTTATATGCAGCTTTTCACAGCCCAAGAGGACCTTAATCCAGAGCTGGTCCTGGGACACGTGCTTCGCAAAGTCACGGCTATTATGAATGAGCAACTCACCCGGCCTTTTACAGCAAGTGAGGTAGAGCGGGCGTTGTCTCTAATGGGTGCACACAAGGCTCCTGGCCCAGATGGACTGACAGCTGGTTTTTTCAAATTACATTGGGATCTAATGGGACCGGACATAACAACAGCTGTCCTAAATTTCCTAAATGGAGGCTCCATGCTACATGACTTGAACCGCACCACTATCGCGTTGATTCCGAATACGAGAAACCCTCAGGAGATGAAGGAGTTTAGACCGATCTCACTTTGCAATGTCCTTTACAAAATCTGCTCAAAGGTTATTGCCATGAGATTGAGAGAATTTCTTGATGATATTATCTGAGGAACAGAGTGCATTTGTGCCCGGTAGACTCATTACCGACAATGTTCTCATTGCCTACGAGTGTATACATTACCTGAAAAGGAAGAAAGGAAAGGCGGGTGCATGTGCAGTAAAGTTAGACATGGCCAAGGCATATGACCGAGTAGAATGGTCTTATTTACGAGGTATGATGCTGCAGCTTGGTTTTCAGACTGAGTTTGTTGATTTGATCATGAGATGTGTTACTTCAGTGTTATTCTCTATTAAAGTGAATGTTGTACTGACGGAAGAATTTAAACCCACACGGGGATCAGACAGGGCGATCCTATCTCACCATATTTATTCTTGATATGTTCAGAAGGTTTGTCCTGCCTCCTGCAATCTATTGGCCCAATGCACATTTCCAGAGGTATCCGAGTTGGTGTACACTCCCTGGATTTTGCATCTTCTCTTTGGATGATTGCATCGCCTTTTACAGAAGCGCCACAAAGAGGGGCTGATCGGTTAATGGAAATTTTGGAGCCGCACAATGCTGGCTCGACAGTTAGTTAACAGAGAAAAATCAGCAATTTTCTTCAGCCGCAATTGTTCCTTGGGAATGAAAACAGAGGTGACCCAAGGTCTGAATATTTTTCAAGAGGCGTTGGCTGAGAAGTATTTAGGCCTACCTACAGAGGTTGGCAGAAACTTAAACGAGGTTTTTGAGTACTTACCTGCCCAGATAAGAGGCCGCGATCGATGGTTGGTGTGGCAGGGCAGCAAGCTGTGCAGGCAGGGAGGTTTTACTCAAATCCATAGCCCAAGCTGTCCCTACTTATTCTATGAGCTGCTTCCTGCTGCCAATCAATACCTGCAAGAAGATGAAGTCAGTGATGGCGAACTATTGGTGGGGTAGCTCCGCTGATAGTAGGCACATTCATTGGATGAGTTGGGAACGTTTGACCCGGCCAAAGTATGAAGGAGGAATGGGCTTTCGCATATAAGGTGTTTCAACCTGGCTATGCTCGGTAAACAAGGTTGAGACTCATCAATCACCCTGAATCATTATGTGCGAGAGTACTGAAAGGGAGATATTACCATGACTCTGACTTCATGAGAGCAAGTAGGAAATGACACGCTAGTAGTACATGGTGTGCTGTGCTTGCTGGAAGGGAGGCTTTGCAACATGGTCTCATAAAGAGAATTGTGAATGGGGAAACTGCAGATATTTGGGATGAAAGATGGATCGCAAACCATTTTGGAGGCCATCCGATCACCCCAAGAGATGGACAGGCGCTGGAACATGTCGCTGAGCTCATAACCATGTCTGGTGCCTGGAACGTGGAGCTGATTAGGAGCTTTTCTTTCCGGTTGATGTACGTGCTATTCTGAAAATGCCCCGGCCAGAGGTGATCATGATTTCTGGGCCTGGAGCATGGAGAAGTCTGAGTGTACTGGTTAAATCAGCTTACAAAAATCCTTTACAATCTGAGGAGGGATGGCAACCGGTTGCAGCTGCCAAGTTCGTCAAGTGACAAGGCCTGTAAGGCTATCTGGAAGCTGAAAGTGCCACCGAAAAGTCCGAGTGTTTTGGTGGCGGGTGTTACATGAGTTTCTTCCCGCCGGGCAAGTCCTATGGAGAAGGCATATTGAGCCCATCGCATACTGTGAAGTTTGTGGAGCACAGGAAGAATCTATCATGCATGTACTGACTGTGTGTTCAGTGGCCAAGGAGGTTTGGCGTCAGGTGAGATCGGCAACAGGAGTCAAACTCCCTTCTTTACATCCTCAGACCTGGGCGCCGGATCTCATGGCTGGTATGTGTCCGAGGAGACAGCGATCATATTATGTGGAATGTGGGCTTTGTGGACAATGAGAAATAAAAGACGCCACAGAGAGCTGTCAATGTCTGCCTATCAGGCTGCAATCTGGGCAAAGGACACTGTGTTCGATCTCTGGCAGTTGTCTTACCCAGCTGGTCAGGTCCAGGATGAAACAACTCCAGCGAAGTGGCAGGTCCCGAGCCCAGGATGGATCAAGGTGAACACCGACGCTGCATTCAGCGCTTTTGGCAGTCATGGAGCGACAGCGGGTGCCCTCCGAGATCACACTGAATTCTTAAGGAGGCACAGGCCAGATGGTATGAGCATGTCTTTGACGCATGTACCTTGGAAGCAATGGCGTGTCTTGATGGCCTCAAGATGGCGATGCAAGCTGGCTACCAAAAAAATACATCTGAGACTGATTGCTTGGATGTTGTCCAGCTCTGGAAGAAAAGGGAGACCCAACGTTCTATCATTAGCCATATTCTAGAGATATCGGAACTCAGTAGTGCTTTAAATGATTTTTTTCTTTCTTTTTGTTAACAGAGGTTGTAATAAAGTAGCTCATGTGCTAGCCAAACAAGTCACTGAGACGCATGTTCTGGAGAGGTGGTATGTAACTCCAGCATGTGTAAGTGATCTTGTCTTGTTTGAGTCATCTGCCGGAGATTAATACAAGGCAAGCAAGTCACAAAAAAAAAAGATTATTGGTTGAACTGATGATCTGTGCTGTAGCATTCAGATCCAAATATTAGTACCATTTTTCTCAAGAACTTTTATACTCTATTTGTTTCAGTTAGACTGAAAAATATCATTTTTAGTTTCCAAGAGTGAAACTACTTATCTGTTTTCTTTATACCTGCAGTGTCACAATAATTTTAAAAAGATAATGGAAATAACAGAAACCTGATGTTTTCAACATTTTAACCTTCTGTTCTCTCTGTGCACCTCAAATCGTGAACAAAAGATATGCAAAAAGTGTGACATACATTTTATTCTCATAACATGTTACACAAAATTTTGTACACCATAAAATAGTGCAATTATGATTTTGTCATTCTATTTGTTGCTTTCAGAATGAGCTGGCCAAAAAGTTCTTCAATGATGGCAGATCGTTTGATTTGGAAGGTGAGAAGGTCAAAGTAGAAATGGCACTATGGTTTCCCCTTTCAGTACACTGCTTCCGATAAAAATTGAACTAGTTTTTCCTAAAAACATGGATTTTTTTCCTTATTTTACTTGTTAGACTATTAGCCGCATGGTGTCCAGGCATGCATTGGCTAGGAGAGGAGTGCTACGGGCCTCCTGTTGTGTGTGTGTGCCGCATGGTGTCCAGGCATGCATTGGCTAGAGAGGAGTGCTACAGGCCTCCTGTTGTGTGTGTGTGCCGCCAGGCATGCATTGGCTAGGAGAGGAGTGCTACAGGCCTCCTGTTGTGTGTGTGTGCCGCATGGTGTCCAGGCATGCATTGGCTAGGAGAGGAGTGCTACAGGCCTCCTGTTGGTGTATGTGTGTGGTGTCCAGGCATGTTTGTGCTAGGCATGGATGTTTGTAGGCATGGATGCCTACTATATGTACTTGCGCACATGTCTTGTGAAAGATAATACACTAATTCCCGAGACATTACTTTCTCTCATTACTGTCCTAAAAGAAGTGGTAGTCGTAATCCATTTTGATGCCTTGCAGGTCTAAAGGAGTGCATGGTGAGAGCATATGAATACATAGACGGCGTCGAAAATATTCTTTTGCTGTTTGAAGAGAAATAATTATGAAATGCATGCTTTTACAAATTATCCAGTATGGTGAGTGTTAGCTCCCTGTTGGCATGTTTGTTCGTCCTGCATGATCCTGAGATATGTTTTGTAGGTACCAATTAATTGAGGATAAGCTAAAGCTCTCAAAGTATTTGTCTTGGACATTTTGTTCTTGTAGAACTGGTAAATGCTCTGTGTCTCTGTTCTCCTATAGAAATGCACTTTCAAATAATCAGTAACTTCTGCATGATGTTTCCATAGTTGTAGGGACCAACTCAGTTCAACAGTTTCAGTTTTAACATTTCAAAGCAAGTCCTAAAATCTGTAATCTTTTTACCCTGGCACCTTTGGTAATGAAAGTGTCACTACTCAGATTTGTGCCATACATAGCCTCATATAGGCATAATGTTATGGCAGGTGGAGCCGCCCAGGGGCCCACATGTTACTGTAGCGCGTGAACAGTAACCGCCTAGGATTTGTTAGGAAGAGATAAGTTAGATATTAAAGGGGTCAAGTCATCTCTATATAAGAGAGACTCCGTTATTGATTGTAATCAAGCAAGAAGAACTCTAAGATAGTCCTCTGAATGGCGGCTATCCAGGGTTTCTATGCTAATCCATCTATCCATAGTCATTCCATAGCACATAATATCCAAATCATGCAAATGATTAATAATGTTCCGTAACCAACAACATAGCCTTTTGTCCCAAGCTAGTTCGGTAGGCTAGAGATGAAACCCATAGGGAACAAGTATAAAAGAAACACAAAAAAACAAGGGCACAAGACAAGGTAGAGTTAGGGGTAATTAGGAAAAGAACAAAGGTCACGGTTTAGGCATCGTTGATTGCTAGTCTCCAAGTGCTCTTATCCATAGCTAATTCCTTGGAGATATTCCACTCCTTAAGGTTTCTCTCTTAACCATCTCGTCCCAAGTCGGCCGAGGTCGACCTCACCTCTCTTTACATTATCTACCCATTTTAAAACCCCACTACGCACCGGCGCCTTAGGAGGCCTCCGTTGGACATGTCCAAACCATCTCAACCGATGTTGAATTAATTTCTCCTCGATTGGTGCCACCCCGACCCTATCCCGAATCTCTTCATTCAAAACTCTATCCCTTCTTGTATGCTCGCAAAACCAACGGATCTCCCGCTACACTCATTTGTGGACATGTCGCCTTTTTGTAGGCCAACATTCAACACCGATATAACATCACCAAGCGAATCGTCGTCCTATAAGCTTGACGCCACCGCAACCAACCCTCCGAAATTCTATGCCTAACATCTTCATCAATGTCGCCATCCTTCTAAAGCATTGATCCTAAATACCAAGAGTATCCTTCTTGGCCACCACTTGTCCGTCGAGGCTAACGCCCCATCCCCGTGCCTAGTCGGGTCAAGTCGCACATCATGTACTCGATCTTGGTCGCATTTCGCCCGAACCCTTTCGACTATAGCGTGTGCCTCCACAGCCCAACTTCCTATTAACCCCTGCCCTACCCTCGTCAACTAGCACCACATCATCGCAAAGAGCATACTAAAGGATATCACCATGTTTGTCCCTCGTGATCTCATCCATCACCAAAGCAAATAAATAAGGGTTGAATGCTTTTACCCCGATGTAATCCTATTTTAATTGGAAAGTCACTAGTATCACAAAATTTATCTTCTTATCTAGATAAACCATCTTGGTCTACATCCACATAAAGGAATCCTAATTGTCATCATTTTACTATCCGAGAGGTATTTGTGTCTCGAGAATCTAATGTAGGGCTAAACACACTTAATATTGATCCCTTATCATGGAGAATCTAAAGCGCTACTTTCTTTCTCTAAGAAAACAAGGATGGGAAAATAATTCTTAGAAAAGGAAACAACAATTGGTGTTTGTACTTCATTATAAATAAAGTATGTGCCTTTGTGAAAAACACCGCTAACTGAACCTCGAAGGCACATGGTGGAGTCACAACTTGATCATGCAGTTGTGATCTTATATACAAAGATCGAATCCATGTGTTTGCTGGTAGCCCTGGCAATACTGATTGAACTATCAGAAGAGAGTCGAAGGATGTTAGGAATTCGTCCAACAATCAGTTCATCAAACGTCAAGCAGCCATCATAACCAAGTCACCTCGACGTGCAGGACAGTTGCCATAACTCGCAACACAGCCTCAACACTTGAATGGGGGAAAGTGTAGGCTTCCTTATGGTCTTGCAAGCAATCAAGGATCCAAGAAAGACGAAATAAGCCAATAGAGAGTGGCGATCAGAGTAATCACTAGTCCAAGTGGCATCAGAGTAAGCACAAAGTTGGAGGGAGCTAGAGCGAGGAAAGAAAAGGCAACGAGAAATGATTCCACGAAGGTATTGTAGAAGACAGAGGAGGTGGGCATAGTGGACCAGAAGAAACAAACTAACTCGGGATGTAGACAGAATGAGAAATGTCAGGATGAGTGATACCAAGACAAACAAGACTCCCAACAAGATGATGATAGCGAGTAGGATCGTCGAGAGGCACAACATCAGTGTGGCACAACATCAGTGAGGCACAAGTGAGCACCAAGCTCCATAGGTGTATCAATAGTGTGGGTACCAGTGAGAGCAGCATGAGAAAGGACATCCTGAATGTACTTCTCCTAGGAGAGGTAGATGCCATCGGTCACATAAGGACCTCAATACCAAGGAAGTGATGAAGGGGACCCAAATCGGATGACATTAAGAAGTTATCATGAAGATCCTGCTTCACAAAGTCAATAAACCGAGGATCATGACACGTGATGAGCATGTCATCAACATAGAGATGAAGGGTGTGACCATGAGAGGAGGCGTGAACAAAAAGAGCAGCAGGTTGTGTCATGGTCCAAGCTGAGTCACAATAGAGGGGAAGAGTTCAAACCAGGTCCAATGAACATACTTAAGGCCATAAAGGGATCGACGCAAGCGGCAAACCATTGCATCCGGAGTAAGGTGGTTACGTGTAAATCTCATAAAGTTCTCCATCAAGATAAGTATTTTTAAGAGTTAAATTAAATGTACCATAGGTCCATTAAGTTATGTAGGGGTTTTGGTTAGGTCCAAGTGTAAAAGTTGATTTCCGGGTCCATAAACATTTTAAGCAGTTCACTTCAGGTCCACACCCCTTCGTTTGGCCCTTAGATTCAACTTCGAGGTCTGTAAGCTTTTTAAGTAATTAACCGGATCACTGCAAGTCCATACCCTTTTGTTTGTCCATTAGCCCGACGTGGCATGCAGAGTGTTTTTTTTTTTTTTTTTTTTTTTGAGAATCAAAATTAATATGTAGACGCCTACAACATGCATGCTTACTCACCCATATCAACACACGTTACCTCCTTAGTTCCTCGGAGGTGCTCACAAGGGTAGTAGGGTTTGTGTACGTGTGTTCATAGGGGTGGGTGTGCGTGTGTGTTGTTGTGGGCGTCTAACGTTGTATTGTGTAATTCTTAAAAAAACATTAGCAAAGGTCCCCTCATAGGCATGACCTTGTTCTTGCTAGAAATCACACGCGACAAGACGAACATTGTAAGTTGTAACGCTCAAGAGAACCATGAGAGCGCCTTCAGAGCGAGTGTTAATCTTATATACCCACATGCAGGTGATAGGAGTGATGTGAGGTGTCAGTAACAAGATCCCAATAGCTCCATTGTAACAATCTCCTTTCCCATAGCATGTTGTCGCTCCTAGTGAACAGTAGCTTCATGACAGGACATGGCCTCAACTAGAGCACCAATAGTAAAGCCATAGCAATTGACAGGATGAATGGTGAAGATTGTAGCGATGAGATGGCTTAGGATGAGACCCAAGGAATTGTGATGCTTGGATATTCCAGGGGGTTGTGTATTGCCGTATCTGATACGTATCCCAAAAAGAATGTTATTCTCATTTTTCGAGGAGTCTATGAATCTCAAGTTTGACCAAATATATGCAAAAAGGTACTAATAGTTATGATGCTTAAGAAATATCATTAGATGAATCATGCAATAGTTTCATAATAAATCTATTTGGAGAAATAATTGATGATAATATTTTCCATAAACCTGTCAAACTTAAGAAGGTTTGGCTTTCTATATCTATTCAAACATAATGAAGTTTGACTAATTCCAAATCTAGAATGACATCCTTTTTGAACGGAGGTAGTATGCTGGACAGTTATTATATAAGATAATTTGCTATACTTATCCAAGCCAGATTGATAGCAGAACATTGGCTATCATTTTGTAGCTTCATGACTTCCAAGCCTATGATTCTCCTCGCTACAGAGCTAAAATTGGAGCTTTGTTGATGTTTCTCTCTACGGCACCTTGCTAGTCAAGATAAATAAATTCTAATTTATCTCTTTCCCCACCAGCTGCGGTTTTTTATGCCTTCTATAGTTCTATTCTATCTGAATAGTTTGAACTAACCATAGAATTGATCTTAAAATTGGAATCTAGAGATGGAATGAAGATCATTCATGCATGAACTAATTCTGTACTTCTCGGTTTGGGCATTACATAGGAGCACTTCTTAAGCGCTAACTTATCAGTCGACCAACCGGCACTAGGGTACTAGTTCATTGTTATGTTTGCTAGGCCATTATAATCTTGTATTATAGCTGCTTAATGAAAATTCTTCCTTTATTTTGTGGACTGATCATTACACTAACCATTCAGGAAAGCGCAAACCTTCGCCCGAGTTTTATCTTCAAGCGGTGGATCAACTCAATGTTGATCCAGCAAGCTGCATTTTTATTGATGATAGGTTAGTTTTTATTGTTGATAGGTTAGTTTTTGTTGATGTTGCTCTAGTATTGTTTACCAGTCATGTGGATTCCTTAGCATGTTTGTATTTTTAACACTGCAGGATGATTAACATTGAAGCAGCTCTTAGTGTAGGAATGGTTGGGTTACAGTTTAAGAGTGCTGAGGCACTACAGAAGGACTTGTGTGCTCTGGGAGTTGAATTATCTCCTCTTGTTTGTGAAGGTGAAGCACAAGTACAATAAGTTGTGCTGTGCCCTATCTTGTCTTGTGCTCAACCAAACCACAATACAAATGTACAGTGTATAATGCTCTTTTTTGTGAGCTATGTCGATAAATTATTGTACTCTCATCTGAATCGTCTATCAAATATAATTGATATGTTACTGCACATATTCTCTGCCTATGAAGAGCTTTTTGTTGCCAGTTAGTAGAAGCAAAAAAGATTACCACACATATGTTAAACTCAACCAATAAAGCTTTGCAGCTTTAATTCAGGTTAATGTTCATCAAGTTTGAGTATTTATTACAAATTATAATTGCCTATTTTTGCGTGGAGCTTAGGAAAAACTTAACCTTGCCTTAGAAAGAAACGTCAAAGCAATTTTAGACTCAAAGGGTATGTATGATTTAGAAATCAGAGCTGCTAGGCTGATTAAACAAACACAGTCACTTGATTCTATTGATCTGGATTGCATCCTTATATATATATGCGGTGATATTAAATGATGTCTAGTCATCTAGTGTGTTTGCAGGCTTACTTCCATTTCTTACATCCCTTTCCTCTGTTCCTCTATATAAACCCTGCCGTGTCGGACTCTTTTTGTTACCATTGTTGACATGGAAATTGGAAAGGCATCCTAGATTTATTTTTTATTTTTATTTTTTTGGTAAAGAAGATATTGTTGGAGTTGGAGCATAGAGGCTGAAGTTGTTTTTAATTAGTTTAAGATCCACTTGAACTTGCTTCTTCAGTAACCCTTTTTGTTAAGCCTCATGTATAACTTCTGATTTTACCATCCTTTTTATTTGGTTGGTTCTTAAGTTATTTTTAGAAACTTCACTTTCCATTCCACTGGAGTTGGAGTTAGTTGTTGTATCATAATTTATAGAGAAAAATTAGTTCCTTGGCCCTAGAAAAAATTTCACATTAGTTTCTTGACTCTATTTTTCTTATATGGCCCCAAAACGAATTTCGTTTTGGTATTTGGCGCTTCCGTTAGTTTTACACGAGGTAACGGTGTTAAAAGCAAGGCAAAATGACCTTTTTACCCCAGCAAGGACTTCACTACTCACTGAGTAACATCACTGTTTTTTAGTTAGGAATATCACCATCCTTTTCAGTGTTGTAGTTCATTACAGCCCTTGATTTTCTTGAACCTCCTCATAGATTCTCGATGTAATGTGGACATGTCGGTGTTGGTCACTTTTACATGGTTTTCTCGGTTTTTTAAAGTTGTGGTGCACTGGCGCCTGTGGTGTGTAAATTTTATGTGGAATGCATTTTATAGCTTACGTGGCAATATGTCGAAAGTGATGATCTGTTCCATTGCTCCTTCCTCTCCATGGACTTTTACAGGTAAGGCAATTGATGTGCCACTGCTTAAATTTTACTTTATGCCTCCTGATGAGACGAGTTGCTGTCTCTTTGCACTTGAGTTGCTGTCAGTTTACTCTTTATTTATGGTGGCTCGTATGATGGTGTATCAGTTCTCAATTTTCATATGATGGTTGGAGTCCCAGGTAAGGTAGTTGTGCTGCTTGTGCATGAGCAGCCAGATGAATCTTTCGAAAAATTTTGTGAGGCGAAAGCAACCGCGCTCACAATGATTGCTTTGACAATTTTGTTTGTGCAGTATCAAAGAGATGGAGTTCTGTAAAACGGGGCCTTACTACCACTACCAGTGACCCGCACAGACGAGGGCAGTGGCATGGAAAGCAGTTTTTTTCCCCTATTGAAGCCAAGCAGATTTGTTTTGAGCCTACACGAGCGCGAAACCGTTTCTCCGTTTCTCGGATCAACTTGCAGGAATGATATGGTAGGTGCAACGGCTTGACGGCGCTTGACGGCGCTTTGGCTTTGCCAGTTCGCTTGCAGGTTACTCGTTATCAATGAGTGTGAGACATGGCGTGCTGCGATGCAAGTAAAGCACACGCCAGCAGCGCACTAGCACAAATTGGCATCCTGGACCCTGTAGAGCAATGAATCACCTCCGGCCAAAAAGTTGGTGTGGCACCAAACGCACCAGCAGCATCGGCGCCGGCCAGCTTTGCACGTGACAAGCTGTGGAAGGAGTTGTGTTAGGAGCACCTCAATTCTGAGCGGCGGGTCAGTAGGAAGCCCGGCCCCCAATCTGAATCAACCGAAAAATACGGCGGTGCGCGGCCGGTGGAAGTCGATCCTGCTGCAAACTGATCGGCAGCCACTGGCACTGCAAACTGATCGGCAGCCACTGGCGGGTGCACAGTCGGCGCCGCTATTACACAGTACATAATTAACCCACACCAACCAAACCACTTTCCAAACCACTTTGAGTCCCGTCTCCTCCGTAGCCGCACCACAATGCCCCCGCTACCCGGCGCCCTGTCATCATTCCGCCACTTCTCGAGCGCACTCGCCTTTCGGCCAGCGCGCGCGCACACGGGCAGAGGCACGACCGCACGAACCCAGCTCACGCTCTCGGTAGCTTTGCGTTCCTTGTACTCCCCTCCACCGCATGCACTCCCCCTTTTCCCGCTGCTAGCTCGACGTTCCTTCCTCCCTCGCTTGTCGCTTCCAAGTTCCTTGTCACGCATGCAATCCTGCGTAACTAACTCCGATCTGCGGCCCCAACAATCATAACAACCTCCTCACTACCCCCGGCCATGAATTCTTTTTGAAAAGGAAACGCTATAGCTATCTAGTGGGGAGTGTGGTAGCAGTGCCATTGCTGCCACTGCCGCCAGCACCCGTAGCTCTGTTTGCCAATGTTGTTGCTACCAACCGCTCTCCAATTGTGCCACGTGATGGGCCCTCGTGTCAGCGGACGAAAGGAAGAAGGAAAGAAGGCAGTCATATTATTCATGAAGTTTGCAGGTAGCGGCATGCAGTGATAGATGCAGACAGCGTGGTGCGTGTGGGACAGTGGGAGCAACATAATTGATCACCCGACATGATTTGTCAATGTTACTCGGACCCTTCAATTTGCTAATTTGCTGTTTCCCTACCTCACACTCTGTCACTCTGCCTACATATCCATAGTGACACGATCATTATCGCACCCTCCCACTTCAGTCAGTACCTGGCAGCTCGGGCAGAGCAGGGGAACCAATTGCGGAGACCAAGCATATCCTTTTCCAAGGCAGCAATTAAATGAGTGTGCTACACTCGCTCGGGATCCTACTCCTGCTCACGGCGCCGGCGGTGGCGGTAGCACTGTCTGCGGACGGGCTTTCGCTGCTGGCACTCAAGTCGGCGGTGACCGACGATCCGTCCTCGGCGCTTTCGTCGTGGTCCGCCGCCGACCCGGACCCGTGCCGCTGGCTGGGCGTCTCCTGCGTCAACACCCTCGTCCGGACTGCGCGTCGTCGGGGTGGCCGTCGCCGGCAAGAACCTATCCGGCTACATCCCTTCCGAGCTTGGGTCGCTCGCGTTCCTGCGCCGACTCAACCTCCACGGGAACCGCCTGTCGGGAACCGTCCCCGCCGCGCTCGCCAACGCCACCGCCCTGCACTCCCTCTTCCTCTACGATAACCGACTCACGGGGCCGTTCCCGGCCGAGCTGTGTGGGATACCAAAGCTGCAGAACCTCGACCTGTCGCGGAACGCCTTGACGGGCGCGCTGCCGCTGGAGCTTGGGCGGTGCAAGCAGCTGGAGCGGCTGCTTCTCGCCGAGAATGAGTTATCCGGCAACATACCGGCGGCTGTGTGGCAGGGAGATGGTGGGCCTGCAGATGCTGGACCTATCGTCCAACAACCTCACCGGCGTGATACCGACAGGACTCGGCAAGCTCTCCGCGCTCGCTGGCACGCTTAACCTCTCCCACAACCACCTCTCCGGTGGGGGTGCCCCTCGAGCTTGGCCACCTCCCGGCCACCGTCACGCTCGACCTCCGCTTCAACAACCTCTCGGGCGAAATCCCGCAGTCCGGCTCCCTCGCCAGCCAGGGCCCCACCGCGTTCCTCAACAACCCGGGGCTCTGCGGCTTCCCGTTGCAGGTCCCCTGCCGCGCTGCTCCTCCGTCGTCGTCTTCAGCATCCCTACCGCCTCCGTCGTCCTCTGCCGCTACCAAAAGCGGTGCGGGCGGCGCACGGCAACCGATCAGGACCAGTCTCATCGTCCTCATCTCGGTGGCCGACGCGGTGGCCGTCGCGTTGGTCGGTGTCATCGCGGTCTACGTGTACTGGAAGGTCTACGACCTGCGCCGGGCGGCCAAACACAAAGGCGGCGACGACGGGTACGAGGAAGGGCGCGGCCTGTTCCCTTGCCCGTGCTGCATGCGCGCCGACGCGTGCGCCGACTCGTCCTCGGAATGCTCCGAGCACGAAGGTAAGTGCAACGGTGGTGGAGGAACAGCAGGAGGAACCGGGGAGGCCGGCGAACTGGTGGCGATCGACAAGGGGTTCAGGATGGAGCTGGACGAGCTGCTGAGGTCGTCAGCGTACGTGCTGGGCAAGGGCGGTAAGGGGATCGTATACAAGGTGGTGGTGGACAACGGCACGACGCCCGTTGCCGCCGCCGGCTCGGCGGTGGCGCCGCAGCGCCCGAGCGGTATCGGGAGTTCGCCGCGGAGGCGGGCGCCATCGGGCGCGTGCGCCACCCCAACGTCGTAAGGCTGCGCGCCTACTACTGGTCTGCTGACGAGAAGCTCGTGGTCACCGACTTCATCAACAATGGCAACCTCGCGACGGCGTTGCGCGGTGAGTCCCTATATCCCTCTGCCAATGCCTTCGCGGTTATATTACTTCTTACTACTGGAAACAGCATCACACGTCAAGGACACGGCTGGCCGTATCATTGCGGACGTGGACTCTAGCTAGTAGAACGTCTGTAGCTCCACTTTGACAAGGTTTTGGAGTTTGACGCCGAGCGTACGGATGAATAGTATGACTCGATTTGGGATTCATGTTGCCATTCTTATTTTGTTTTGGTATCAATTTGTTTATGTATGTGATTTTGGCTCGACTTTGACAAGGTTTCGGAGTTTGATGGTGAGCCTACGGATGAATACGTGCTAAACGTTCCACCTAAAACATAGACAACAAACTCCATCCGTCCCTTTGAAAGCATCGTTTTTAACTTTTACCTATCGAGTTTGACCATTCGTTTTATTTAAAAAATTTCTACAAATACTAAATTAAATAAATAATTATTAAAGTATATATGACAAAATAAGTCATAACAAAATAAATAATATTTATACAAAAATTTAAATAAGACGAGTGATCAAATAAGATGGCACGGAAACCAAAGTCACACTTTTTAAAGGGACAGAGCGAGTATTTTCTAAAGTACACACGATCAAAAGTTTCTTGACAAAAATCAGAGAAATTGTCTCTTTATTGTATAGATATAGATATAGATATCTGTCGAAAAAAAGTTTTAAACCATGTTTGTTGGTCTAGTGAAAAATGGGCTAGCTAATGTAACAACCAATATTTTTTTAACAACCTGAAACATATATATAACCTGAAACTTAATGTAACAACCAATATTTTTTTTTTAAGGACCGTACTAGCTTGCGCTGCGTGGTGGAAGCACCTCGCCTGCACACCCCAGACGCACGCCAATTCCTTCCGCCCCGCCTCTAGCACCTCTCGCCGCCCCACCGCCACGCCCCGCGCCCGGCGGGTTCGCGCCGAGCTCGGCGAGACCATCTTCGCCGGCGGGCCACCTTCCCCCCTTCCCTCCTCCCGCCCCTTCCCACATGCATACATGACGAACTCCATGAGCTCCGGTGAACTCCGGCCATGGTGCCCCACCCGACTGGCCGACCGCCCCCCTGCTCCACCAACCGCACCTAAGCCGCTCATCCACCATTCCCACTACCTATCCTACCCACCTCCCCGGCCGGCCATTCTATACCCCAATCGGAGAGTTGGCCGGAGTTGAGAAGAAACGCGAAAAGTTTGCGGAACCCTAGCTCGTCTGAAAGTTAGAGGAGAAGGAGATAGGAGGAGAATATGGAGATCTACCCGGTGCGGGATCCGTGGCCGCCCGGCTCGGACGGGGATCCATTTGCGCGCCACCACCAGATCCGCCATGGCTGCCGGCACAGCTCGGCAGGGGGGCGGCGCCGGCCATGGCGTGGGTGGTGGTGGTGGGGCGTGGTGCGAGGGAGGGTTGGACTTGGGGCGCGCGGGGAGGGGGCGCTGTCGGAGGAGCTCACCTGGCCGCCATCACCGCCGAGAGAGAGGGAGAGAGCCGACCAGAGGATGGGGTGCGGAGGGGGGGGGGGAGCGAAGAGCAAAGACCGTGCCAGTCGCTAAAGCATGTGCGGGCGGCAGGATTCATGCGGCGCGCGTTGGATCGGACGGTGCAAAGATGTGTGCATGCCGCACCACTGCTGCCTGCGCGGTTTAGAAAGTAGTATTTAGGTTTTTTATACGAGCATGCTCTACATTTTCCCGTATACTATTTCTATTCCTAATTAAATTGAGGATGTTTCGGTTCACATTTGTTATTTTTTAGTCTTTAGAGATAACGTATCTAAATGTATAACAAATGACATGTATTAAAAACCCAAAACATATTATAATTTGGAACAAAGAGCTGCTACATCTTCTTCTCTTTCTTTCTTTTTTTTTTAAATATAAAAACTAGGACCTATAATTAACTAGCCGCTGTGACATGTTTTTGTGTAGGCCGGTCCGGGCAGCCAACCATATCATGGACCCTACGACTGCGGATAGCCAGCCAGGGGTGGCGCGCGGGCTTGCACACCTTCATGAGTGCAGCCCACGCCGGTTTGTCCATGGCGAGGTCAAGCCCTCCAACATCCTGCTGGATGCCGACTACAACGCACTTGTCGCTGACTTCGCCTCGCTCGCCTTGTCACTATCAGCTGGCTGCACCGGCGTTTACTCCGTGGCAGGGTCCGGGCGGCACCATGGGCAGCGCTACGTATGCTAGGCCCGCTGCTCTAATGAACAAGTCCAGCGCATATCGTGCCCCTGAGGTGCGCTACGCGCGAGGGATCACACCCGCCCGAGCCGAGTCCGATGTGTACTCATTCGGCCCCGCTACTCGAGCTGCTCACGGGAAGTCGCGAGCATGCCTCGTCGTCCATATTGTCCTCGTCGGCGCCATCCGTGTTGGGTCACAATGGGCGCGAGCTAGAGAAACAAGCTCCGAGCTTGTGACGTGGTGCGGCAGGGCTTGAGGGCGTCGCGCCGTTATCGGAGTTGGTGATGCTACCTTCCTCCGTGATGCCACCACACGGAAGGAGGTTGTCGTGAGCGTTCCACGTCGCTAGGGTGCATCGAGGCAGACCGGGCGCCGACCTCGGATGAAGGCCGTGTTTGATAGCCTTGACAAGATCGTGGCATGACTTTTCACGAAAATGGCGATGATGGAGTTCTCATAATTATAACTATCATTCATTATTGGCTTTCTTTCTTTATTTTCATTTCCTCCCCTTGGATGCAAGGATTGTAGAAGAGAATTAATATATAAACAGTTGATTTGTCCTCTTCCGTCAACTGAATTTTGCCCCGTCGGATCTGTCATGTGGCGCTCTCTGGTCCCTTTGGTCTGCCGCTTGGTCTGGTATTCTGTTGGGGACAAATCACCAGAACATCTCTTTATTGATGAAGTATAGTTATAACGCAAACCATTCAACATGATTTTTACAAAGGGGATCAGGGGTATTTATAGTGGTTCCCTGACTACATAATACAGAAAACATAAAAAGTTTACAATCGGAGGTGTCTCTAAAACTTCTTTCTAGTGAAGTTGTTTCCACCATCTTCGCCCGAATTCTTGAATGTTGTATCTTCAAAATCCTTTGTTCTATCAAAGTTGTCTAAGTTGTCTTCATCAACTTCGCCTCGAACCTTCGCTCTCAAGACTTGAAGCTGAATCTTCTACTTTAGTGCGAAGTTGTTGCCTAGCGAAGTTAACTTCGCTTTTGCTCCATGTTCCTTTTTGTTGACAAAAGTTTCCTTCCCGCAACTTTAAAGTTTGGGATAAATGTTTTAGGAGCAAAGTTAGATCCCAACAAAGAAATAGGTGGCTTAAGACCGACTTCAAAGGCATGAAACCCACGAAAGTTTTTATGGAAAACTTTAGATCTAAAATGTGGTCATGAACTTTGAAGTTGGGCTTAGCTTCGAGAAAAAAAGTTAGTTGGAAACTGAGAGAATTTTTTAATGGCTAGTTTGACCGTTTGACCTGTTGGGTCTATGTCTATAAATAGCGAAGCACCCCCTTTCTTTCTTATCTTTTCAAAGAGGGGGCAGCCTTTTGAATTTTTTCTCGAGCCGCTGAAGTCAAATTTTCAAGCGAAGTCTATCTTTGTTGGTGAAACTTTTTTGAGTTACTTTGTCTTCTTTTTGGGGTAACTTTTCTATCGATGTTAGTTTCGTTAGCTTTGCTACCTTTTTAGGTTTTGTATTTCCTTTTCTCCTTTTATAGATGGCGGATGAACAAAATGTTGTTGTTTCTCAAGAAGAATGAAGGAGTTGAGACAAAATCAAATGATGGACTTCAAATCTGAGTTGATACCGGATGACGTAATTTCTTTGCACTTTGGTAGTACTCTCATGAAGCCCTCTCGATTATGAAGAACTGGTTCAATCATAAATCATTTTAAAGATCAATATCATGTTCCATGATATGGCGGAAAAAAGTCCAAAACCAAAGCCCGACGAAAGCGTGGTTTTAAAGGATTTGTTTTTGATGGTGTCGGGGACCAAAATAATGGGCCCCCAACATGCTCTACTAGCAAGGGATACGGCGCCCATTTTTATAGAAAGAAATCTGTCCCAAGACCACCAATGGGTCGAATGCCCCCTAACGAATCACGAGCCATGGGCTTGACGACAAGAAGAGGCGAACTGCTGGCTACCTAATCTACAAGCTTGGAGGAATTGACAAGTGTTTCATCTTTTCGCCCACGACGCGCCCATGACGACCCATCTACAAGCACTCAGCAAATGACTCAAAAACACCTGCTCACATATGGACCTGCTACCCACAGACTGGCCCACAGTGGCCTAGGGAGGCACGAAAGCGGCCCATCACAAGTATTGTTGGAGTCATCAAGAGTGCGGAGAAGGACCCAGGAGTAATGACCATACCAGGCTTGATGACATCAGCCACCACTCAAACCTATTCTTACTACAACCGAAGGGGCTCTAACCAAATATCCCCCCGTAAACATCGTCATTTCCGCCTTGCCCGAGGCCGAGGCCCCTAGGAGCCATCTCCCCCCCGAGGGCAAGAGGCCCTGGGCGCACCATCTCGCGCCGCCTGCGGCGGAGGCCTCGGCGCACCGCCGCACCTCGCCCGAGGGCAAAGTACCCTCGAGCACGGAGACTCCGGCCGAGTAGTGAGGGGTCACCGCATTAAATGCTATTGCCTCGCCGATCCGGTGGCAAAAGCAATCGATTGCCCCCGACGATTAGCCTGCCCCGTTATCTCCTCGTGTACCCCTTGATGGGACGTAAAGTGACGGGTTACTTAACACGCCACCCAAAGACGTGGAGCGACGCGGCACTGTTCATCTTCCAATACTACGTCTCCTCGCCACGCCTCGATAGCCCTGGGATCGTGACACGCCACCACGACGCCCCAAGAAAGACTCACCCCGAACAAGGCTCAAAGGATCCCCCCCGGTCCTCTGCTCCTCTTCTAGCTACCGGACACGCATTAATCGAAGACTCGAGGACACGCGTCCACAACCCCACACTCCGGTGAGTCGTCCGAGCCCAAGCCTCGGGCATGCATGCACTTGGGGGCCCGGACAGTAGACACATTAGCACTAGTATTGGACACATATTGTAACACCATTACTTTCCTTCCCACTATAAAAGGAAGAGTAATGGCCCGTTAACAGGGATCGACTCTTAGGCTTCTACACTTAGACATAGCAATCCAGGGGTCGAAGGCCTACTTCACTCCTCGTTACTACGTGTAAACGCTTCGGTTGAAGTGCACATTGGTGCGAGATAATACCAATCAACACACTGCTAGACGTAGGGCCCCATGGCCTGAACTAGGATAAACCCCCCGTGTTTATCTCACGCACACCATCTGGTTGGGAATGCACAGCCTATAAATTTATTGCCGGTCCTTGAGATACCCCGTTTCTCAAAAAACGCATGCGATTGGTGCGCCACGTAGGGGAGCGTGGCGTAAACCGCATCCCGTTGACACCTTTATAGCATAAAATATATAGGCTTTTAAAATAGAAATAAGGGCTTAAAATGATTATCAACATAGTATAGGGGCCTAACTAACATAATTCCACGAGTTTTGGCGATTTATATATTTTTCAGGGATTAAACAGGAATATGCCCAAGAGTTTACAAGCCCTACGACATAAAGACTTATCCGTGAAGCAATCCAACTTGGAGCCCACGCAAGAACATTCTAGAAGACACCGAAGACACGACGACCGGATGGGGCCCACCTAGCGGGGTCGGGGCGCCTGCCCGCAGCGGGGGCGGCCGCCTCGTAGGGCCCACTGTCATCCTCTCCTTTCATGTCGGTTCCCAACCGTCATTGAGGAGTGATCCGGTCCATCTATCAAGGTCGGTTTGATCCTATGGCTATAGAGGCTTGCTTGGCCCCTACTCCACCTCTGGGGCTATATACTGCACCCCCCCCTCGGGGTGAAACCCTAATTCATTATCATTCATTATCAACAAAGCCGAGGCCCCGAGTCTCCCCTAGGTCTAGACTAGAACTAGAACTAGATGAGCTAGCATTCAAGAGGGATTAGATCTCATTAGATCTAGTCTTTAGAACAAGAGAGATAGAGAGAGGGAAGGAACTTGAGGAGGTGCCGGGCACGGTGCTACCTCCACAACTCGCACCTCGGTGGAAGTTAGCCTACGCCGAGTTACTCGTAATCAACTTCTTCTTTTAGTGTTTACATTGTTTATATTGTTCTTCCGATCATGAGTCTCTTTTGAGTACTTTAATCTATTGCAATAGATTGGGGTAATATTCGTAGTGTAAGCGTGGTGCTTAGGCTCGGGTATCTCGTTAGATTCATCCTATATTCCGGATCGGTGGTAGATCGTGCGGTGATAGCTACTACTAAGGAGAGCGTCGTTGATCCTTTGTATTCCCCCTCCCGTCTATAGGACTAGTGGGATTTATCTCTAGACGAATCATCCTTTGTTGGTGTTTCCCCCTATGTGATGTCCCCAGATAGAACAGTAGAAGGCAAGTTTACTAAGAGTAGGATCAGATATCTTAGTAATCACCTCTAAACTCTCAACCTTCTCAAGTCTTGTGCTACTCTGGGTTAAGATTAGATCATAGTCTCCCTCACACATTTCCCTGTGGGTACGATATTTCAAACCCTCCGGGTGAAGGCTACAACGGTATCTGTGCGCTTGCGGATTATACAATCTTCAATATTTCTATGGGCATAACAAATACCAACAAGCTTTCTGGCGCCGTTGCCGGGGAAACGGTTGTTGAGTTGACTTCAAATCTACCTTATCTTTGTATCATATTCTTTTACTCTTTCATCCTTTTTATTCTTTTCTTTTCTTTTTCATTATGGATTCCACGTCTATCTATAAATATCATATACCTACAAGCGAGAGCTATAGGCCGCCACAATCTTCAGAGCCTATCTTAACATCGTCCTATGAGCTATGTTTAGGTTATATAAGATTGGTTCAGAAACTAGCCTTCTCGGGAGAAGGCGAGGCCAACCCATATTCACACCTACGAGGGTTTGAGCTAATTTTGGATTGCCTTCGTATAGAAGGCATATCCGACAATACCTTACGCTGGAAGTTCTTTCCGTACTCTTTGACGGGAAAAGCTAAACAGTGGTATTACCTGAACATAGAGAAAGTGAAAGGAGATTGAGGAACAATGTGCTCCACATTTTGTCTAAATTTCTTTCCTACCTATCGAGTGGCCCGCCTTCGAATAGAAATTCTAACTTTTAAACAACATAAAGAAGAGTCTCTTGCTGCATCATGGGAGCGTTTCAATGTTCTTACCACTACTGGCCCAAACCTTGGTATTCCAGACCCAGTCCTTCTTCAATATTTTTATTTAGGTCTTAGTAAGGAAGATGCAGATGACCTTAGTGCGGCTTGGGAGGTGCATTCCTCTCAAAATATGCGCTAGAGAAGCAAGACTTCTCCTAGATAGATGTTGTGGATACGCCACCTCCACTAGTACTTTTCCCGAGAAAAGGAAGAAGAAGAAATTACGATAGCTAATTCACAACAATTCCAATCCCAAGATTTAGCTATCCACCCTGAACCATCTGTCGTCGGTTTATCGGCGATAGTCTAGCGGGGTATGCCCAAAGTAGTAGATTGAGCGGTAGAGGTGCGCTAGACGACTAACAGGATGTTAAGCAGAACGAGCAAAGGGACAAAACACACGGGTTTTACCCAGGTTCGGCCGCCTTGATGGCGTAAAACCTATGTCCTGCTTAGATTGTATTGATTGATTGAGAATCAGATGTCCCTCGGGGGGGATCCCTACTCACCTTATATAGTCCGGGGAGCAGGGTTACAGGTCGGATCCAGACCGATAAGATCTATCCTGATCGGGTACAATAGGGAAGTTTGTAGTAATTACGATTAAGCTATACAAGGAAACTATCTCGACGATCACGTCTACGCCGTAATCTCTGATGGCCGCCGTCTTTCATGCCTCGGGCTTTAGTCCACCGTCCTGGGCCGACCTAGAAGGCCTAGCCCAAAGCAGCCCGTGAGGGGATATGGGTTCATCCCCCCACAGCTAGTCCCCGAGCACGCCGTATGCTGCAGGTGAAGGAGTCTTGTTGCCTCGACCATCGGGAGGTGTTGTCGACCAGTCTTCATACGGTGTCGACCAGACTAGTTAAACGCCGACTAGCCTGGGACAGCTCTCGACCAGCCGCCTGCGTTCTTGTAGCTTCTTCCCTTTGCTTCCTGTTGACACATCTTATAGTATATTTTTATAGCTCAATTAAAACCGAAATAAGGGTATAAATGAGTATTTATGTAGAACTAGGGGCTTTACAAATAATTTCCATGAGTTTTGGTGAATTATATATTTTTCAGGGATTAACAGGTAAAAGCCCAGAGTCTTGCACCCCATACGATGAAAGACGTAACCGTGAAGCAACCCAACTTGAAACCCACGTAAGAAGACCCTAGAAGACTCCGAAGCCGCCAGGACAAGGGCTGGCCCACTGTCGAGGGACAAAGGCGGCCGCCTTTGGCCCCCGCCGCGCCGCCTGTGGGGCCCCCCGTCGCCCTCCCGTCAAGGTCGGTTCATAACCGCCATTGAGGATCAATCCTATCCATCTATCAAGGTCTGTTTCATCCAAGGGCTACGGTTCATCGACCCCGGCTATATAAGCATGCCCCCGCCCCGGCCCCCAGTGGCAATGATGGTTCATTAGTTCATTACTCCATCGCCTTAACCCGATCAACGGCCTATGCCCTAGCCTCTAATTAGAAGAGCTCTAGATCTAGTTGAGAGAGAAGATTATCAAGTTGAGAGACTAGTTCATGGCTCCCAGCGAGAGTAGCTAAATCTAGTCTTGTTTGAAGAATAGAGATTGAGTGGAAGGAGAAGTTAAGGGAAGCTCCAAACCCGGTGTCTCCTCTTCGCTTGTACCTCCTCCGATCAAGCCTCCATTGGAGCTTGTTCCTAAGATAACTACGGTGGATCAACTTCTTATTTGAGTAAGTTTACTTGTTTATATTATTCTTGTGGTTTGCGACTCTTTTAGAGTACTTCGATTCTTGTCGCTCTTGGATTGAAGTTGCTACCCCTAGTGTGAGCGTGGTGCTTAGACTAGATAGCTCGTAGATACACCCTACCTTCCTGATTGTGGTAACTAACTCTTTGTATTCCACCTCCCGTTGGATAGGCCTCGATAGAACCTTTTTGCTAGGAGTTTGCACTCTTTGCTAGTGTCTTTCTCCTTGAATAATGTTCCCATAAGAAATATTCACAAGCCTTACAAGGATATCAATTAGACAACCATAGCCGTCTTCTTAAAGATTTATCGACTTCCTTCCTTGTTAAGATTCTCGGGCCTTAGTTATATCTTCACTATTCGTAAACCTTTCTCCTCGTGGATTCGATATTAAAACCCATCTCCCGGGTGAAGTGCTCACCGGTATCCGTGGCGCTATGGATTATACAAATCATAAATATTTACGTGGGCTTATCTTTTTACCAACAAGCATTTACGGCGCCGTTGTTGGGGAGAACGGTTGTTTAAGAAAACGTGAGTATAACTAATTCTTGTAAACTATCGTAGCGTAGAATTTATCTTTTTCCTTTCTTTTTATATTTTATCTTTTTCTACTGTCCAAATGGATACCATCCTCTTTATAAATACATGGCACCCACGGAACACTCTCGTAGCCCTTTTGCCATCATCTAAACCAATCAATACCGATGACTACGAGTTGCGTCCCTAGGTTAATAGAGATGGTCCAAAATCATATGTTCTCGTGTACAATAGACGAAAACCCTTATCACCATCTCCGCACCTTCGAAGAAACATGTGACCGCCTTCACATAAAAGGCATGTCCAATGAAACTATCCGCTAGAAGCTCTTTCCATTCTCTTTGAAAGGGAAGGCTCGCCATGGTACGACACGAACAAGGAGAAGATGGAAGGCGACTAGGAAAGTTACTAGTTGAATTTTGCCTAGATTTTTACCCCATGTCCAAAGTAGTCAACTTCAGGCTCTCGATCCTATCCTCTAAACAAAGAGGATAATGAATCTTTGAGTGCCTTCGGGAACGCCTTGAACTTCTTTCCAACCGACCCGACTTAGCCATGCCGGACCAGTTTTTACTTCAACATTTTTATGTTGGTCCGAATAGAAAATCTAGAAAAGAATTGAATACCTCAAAAATGGATCTTTTATCCATCTTCCACTGTACAAGCTAGAAAACTCTTGACCATAATTGAGAATAATAAAGATCCTATTGCGAGAGAACTCCTTAGAAGAAGAAGAAGAAGAAGAAGAAGAAGAAGAAGAAGAAGAAGAAGAAGAAGAAGAAGAAGAAGAAGAAGAAGAAGAGATAGGATTAGTTGAGGATGATTTCATACCAAACTCATTGCAACCTTTAGCCAATCCACCAATTGATCCAGAGCCATCGAGTCATCGAAACGGAGGACACTCCAATATCTCGATTTCCTACTTGATATCGAGGATGATTTATTTTCCGATTATGGAGATACCTCGAAATACAAAAACTGAAAAAATACTTGGGCCAAACATTCACTTATAGACCCTTCTGATAAAACACTTTTACGAAGGACCACTAAAGAGCTTGTTTCAATTGTAAGCAGCGAATGGTTAGAAGAATCAGAGCTTTCCTCTGATGTAGTCCGTTTGGATTCAAATTCTATACCTATTCTTTGCCAAATTCATAAAGACTCTTTCGACGCCCTTTATAATCCAGTTGTTGGGATAAACATCTTGTCATTATCTTTTGCTAATGATCTTCTCATCGACATGCCATTAAGTCCCACAAATAAATTGCTACAAAGCCCATCAGGACAAATTGTCCAAAGTTCAGGAATTCTTTACGTCCTACCAATCCATGTTAAGGGTACCATGGTACACTTAAGCTTTCATATCTTTGACATCATGGAATTTGACGTGTTGATAGGACAACCTATTGAAAGGCTTATTTCCAGAAGGACAAACAGGAGAATTAGGTATACGCTTAGGTAAGGGATTGAAACTCTCATTGCCTATTGCCCAAGCCATCAATTCGAAAACAGAATCTTGTCCAGAACCAGACCCTATGGAAGAAATTAAGGAGGCATCAATAGAATATTTTGTAGAATCCGGTTACGAGGATTATAATCGAATTCTTTGTAGAAGAAGAAGATGATAATCCCACCACAACAGAACCTTTGAATGAATTTGAAAATCCTCCTAGACCTCCAATAGAGCTTAAACCTCTACCACCTGGTCTTACTTATGCTTTCCTCCATAATGATTCAGAGTCCCCTGTGATTATAAGCGATAAACTCACTCGGAGGAGACTCTTAGATTGATAACCTGTCTTAGAACATCATCGATCGCTTTTGGCTATTCACTTTCGAAGACCTCAAGGGAATTAACCCCGCACTCTGCACTCATCGTATTCCAACAGATCTAGATATTCCACCTTCTAAAGAACCCCAACGTAGACTTAATAATGCAATGAAAGAGGTAGTTAAGAAAGAGGTGTTGAAATTATTACACGCCGGGATTATTTATCCCAGTGCCACATAGCGAGTGGGTAAGCCCCATTGCAAGTTGTGCCTAAAAAGGGGGCATGACAGTTGTTAAAAATGATAAAAATGAATTAATCCCTCAAAGAACAGTCACGGGATGGCGAATGTGCATAGATTATAGAAAATTAAACAAAGCCACAAGAAAAGATCATTTTCCATTGCCCTTCATTGATGAGATGTTAGAATGATTGGCAAACCACTCTTTCTTTTGCTTTCTTGATGGATATTCAGGATATCACCAAATTCGATCCATCCCTGATCAAAGCAAAACCACTTTTACATGCCCATATGGAACTTATGCCTACAGAAGAATGTCTTTTGGGTTATGTAATGCTCCAGCTTCTTTTCAGAGATGTATGATGTCTATATTCTCTGATATGATTGAAGAAATTGTGGAAGTTTTTATGGATGATTTTTCTGTATATGGAAAAACTTTTGATGATTGTCTTAAAAACTTAGATAGGGTTTTTGCAAAGATGTGAAGAAAAGCACTTAGTTCTAAATTAGGAAAAATGTCACTTTATGGTTAGAGAAGGAATAGTGCTTGGACACCTAGTATCGAAAGGGGAATAGAGGTAGATAAAGCTAAACTTGAAGTGATAGAACAATTGCCTCCCCCCATAAATGTCAAAGGGATTAGAAGTTTTCTTGGACATGCTGGTTTTTACCGTAGATTTATAAAAGATTTTTCACATATTGCTAGACCACTCACCAGCTTGTTAGCCAAGGATGTCCCTTTTGAATTTGCTGATGCTTGTTTGAAAGCTTTTGAAACTTTGAAAAAAAGGCCCTCATTTCTCGCACCTATCATTCAACCCCGATTGGTCTTTACCTTTTGAAATCATGTGTGATGCCAGCGATTATCTTTGTGGGGCGGTGTTAGGGCAAACTAAAGATAGAAAGCATCATGCCATTGCTTATGCCAAGAAACTTTGACTGGCCCACAGCTTAATTATGCTACTATTGAAAAAGAATTGCTAGCCGTTGTTTATGCCATTGATAAATTTAGATCTTACTTGGTAGGAGCTAAAGTAATTGTTTACACCGATCATCTTTGCTTTAAAATACTTGCTCACCAAGAAAGATGCTATACCTCATTTAATAAGATGGATTTTGTTACTCCAAGAATTTGATTTAGAAATAAAAGATAAAAAGGGAGTACAAAATTGCATTTGCCCGATCATTTATCTAGAATGCATTTTGAGAAACCCAATGAATTGCCCATTAATGACTCACTTTCAGGGATGATACTCTTTATCGAATAACCCGCACCGATCCCCGGTACGCAGATATTGTTAATTTTATGGCCGCGAGGTTATGTACCACCGAGGGGTTGTGTCATACCCAATTTAAAAGAACAAATTGGATATATATAACCCTTATGTGTGCCCAAAATCAGAAACACACACAAGGTGACAAACCGTTGGAATGTATCATAAAAATGCTTATTACATAGAATTAAAATGGAAACTCAATAGAAAAGAAACTAATTCCAACGCTCTCATGCGGAAGCTCCAAGAACGGGTACGCCGACCGGTGGTCCACAAGACTAGTACTCCCGGCGATAATCCTCATTCCATCCTTGATCCGAGACTAGTGGTGGAAATAGCAAGAGTGTGTTCATGTCGAACTCAACAAATATAGCAAGGTAGTAACTTTCCCATAATATCATGATCATTGTAACATAATAATATATAAGCATAAGTGATAAACATGAGTAAACGATTTAACAATATAAGAGTCATCATCTTTAGTGTAAGTGGTCCATGGCCGCTCGTGTCCTTGAGCAAGGCTAGTATACTAGTTTTTCAAACTCTGCTTGTGAGTGTGTACATTCACCGTGAGTCGTGATTCCTAAATGTATGGGTTTGCAAGGGCCAAGACACCAAAACCACTATGAAACCCCCAAAGGTTCGTCTAACAAGTTGGGGCGCTAAGTCGTCCGATATAGGACCCACCCTTGTTATATGGCACATAACCTCAGCCTATACACATATATATGGACAGGGGCTATACTATACCCAATTCGGCACTTCCTCCAAACTCGCTAGAAAAATGATCTTTGAGGAACTAAAGTCGAGCCATTTAACCCCACGGTTGTACTTGTAAGTCCAGGATACATCGATTCTGCATACAAGATCTTATGTGGTTAAATTATTACCATTTTATCATTTATAGCATAGACATTAATTAAGTCACAAGATCATGGTAATAATGAGCTAGAAATTCCCAAACTATACTTGCCTTGATTATCGAAGTCCTGCTAACACCGCTTTTGCTCCTCGAATCATCGCTCTTGATCACCGGCACGCTCACCGTCTAAACTTCGATAATAAACCAACATACACGCATCCAAAGACAATCATGCACGAAGAGAACAAGTCTAAATTAGAACAGTACACCAACAGTGATAAAACAAGATAAAAGGTTTATAAAACTGCTCTACGCATCGCTACGATCACGCAGACGTAAAGATCACGAAAATCGGGATTAAAACGGATAAGTTATGGATTTATTAAGATTTCCTATACAAGATTATTTAATTAATTCCAACTACGAAAATTAAATGTTGTAAACCTACTGAACAATTATACCAACGCGTAGAGGACGGAATAACGAATCTAGCTCAAGTTGAATGGGTCAATTTGGAGTTGAAATGAAGAAGTTATGAGCGTTTGAAGGCAGTGTCACATCCAGAAAATATATATTAACGGTTGGGGAACGCAATGTAATTGATCCTACCATCATCTAACCTATCCACCCCAACTTCCTATGTACCTTTCGTGTCGTTGCCCTTCTTGTTTTTGGTTCGTAGGTCGACATAGAGATTTTCGATGGAATTCCAAGATTTCACTCTCAACAAGTGCTACTTTGAGGCCTATGGCAAGTGATTCTTAGAAAAACTCTCTAATGGTCCACTTGTTCAAATTTAGGTTTTCTAGGGTGAGGCATTTGATTCCACAACCGCAAAAAGTCTAGCTTCGATTCTATCGCCGAATGGAAACTTCTCTTTGTTTCTAGTTCGCGCTGAAATCAACGCCAACAAATCCCTAATGTGACATCCGAGAAACATATATTAACGGTTGGGGAACGCAATGTAATTGATCCTACCATCATCTAACCTATCAACCCCAACTTCCTATGTACCTTTCGTGTCGCTCCCCTTCTTGTTTCGGTTCGCAGGTCGACATAGAGATTTTCGATGGAATTCTAAGATTTCACTCTCAACAAGTGCTACTTTGAGGCCTATGGCAAGTGTTTCTTAGAAAAACGCTCTAATGGTCCACTTGTTCAAATTTAGGTTTTCTACGGTGAGGCATTTGAGTCCACAACCGTGAAAAAGTCTAGCCGATGCTATCGCCGGACCGAAACTTATCTTTGTTTGTAGTTCGCGCTAAAAATCAACACCAGCCAGTCCCTAATGTCACATCCAAAACATATATTAACGGTTGGGCAACGCAATGTAATTGATCCTACCATCATCTAACCTATCCACCCTAACTTCCTATGTACCTTTCCCCGTCGTTCCCCTTCTTGTTTTGTGCATTGGTCGACATAGAGATTTTCGATGGAATTCCAAGATTTCACTCTAAACAAGTGCTACTTTGAAGCCTATGGCAAGTGATTCTTAGAAAAACTCTCTAATGGTCCACTTGTTCAAATTTAGGTTCTCTAGGGTGAGGCATTTGATTCCACAACCGCGAAAAGTCTAGCTTCGATGCTAACGCCGGACCGGAAACTTCTCTTTGTTTGTAGTTCGCGCCGAATCATCGCCGCCAGTCCCTAATGTCACATCCAAACATATATTAACGGTTGCGAATGCATTGTAATTGATCCTACCATCATCTAACCTATCCACCCCAACTTGCTATGTACCTTTCGTGTCGTTCCCCTTCTTGTTTCAGTTCGTAGGTCGAAATAGAGATTTTCGATGGAATTCTAAGATTTCACTCTCAACAAGTGCTACTTTGAGGCCAAAGGCAAGTGATTCATAGAAAAACTCCCTAATGGTCCACTTGTTCAAATTTAGGTTCTCTAGGGTGATGACACCTGTTATAGCATAAAATATATAGGCTTTTAAAACTAAAATAAGGGCTTAAAATGAATATCAACATAGTATAGGGGCTTTACTGACATAATTCCACGAGTTTTGGTGATTTATATATTTTCAGGGATTAAACAGGAAAACGCCCAAGAGTTTGCAAGCCCTACGACATAAAGACGTATCCGTGAAGCAATCCAACTTGAAACCCATGTAAGAACATTCCAAAGACACCGTAAGGCACGACCCACAAGGCAGGGGGCCACTGGCAGTGTGCCAGGGCGGCCGCCCTAGTAGCAGGCGGCGGCCGCGGCCATGGGGCCCACTGTCAGCCTCCCCTTCGACGTCGGTTCCTAACCGCCATTGAGGAGCAATCCTGTCCATCTATCAAGGTCGGTTGGATCCAAGGGCTATGGTGCATCCAATGGAAGACTCTAGAAGGCCTGGACACAGACCGGCCCATCTAAGCCTATGTGCATTAGCATAATACATGGTGGAAGGTTTAGTACCACATTGCCTACGGAACTAGGAGGGAGGCCTGGAGACCCCTATATAACAAGACCCCCTGCCCCCAGGGTGAAACCCTAATTCATTCCATTCATTATCTCTTGACTTGTTGGTCTTGGAGGTGTCCCAATGTGAGGACAACCTCTCCACTAGAGAATTAGGGCTAGACTCTCCAATGTAGTAGATTAGCAACTAGAGAGTTAGGGAGAGCGGAGCTATGTTCCGGTTCTGGAGGAATCTACAGAGTTTGGTATGTCTTGTATCCTTTCTTTGTAAGACATTATGATTTATTATATATTTATCTTCTCTATTTACTTTCATTCATATAATTGGTTAGTATAGTTGTTATATCATTGTATGGGATCTTCGCTCGCATCGAGTGCTCTAGTTATAGACATAATTAGAGTAGTAATTGATAGTGTAGACATGGTGTCTAGACTAGAGGTTACCTGAGATTGCACCCAACCCCACGGATTGTTTGTGGTAGCCCTGTGGTGGTGACAGCCACGATGGCGATGTATTCCACCACGTTCGGGTTGGTGTTTGTAGGACCGTAGTCGAAGCTTCCTAGCCCCCTTCTCATCCCTGTCTGTGGCTAGTGTTTTGATGTCCCAAAGTGCTATGGTGTGATTGCTATCATAAAACCTAAGTAATAGAGAAGTACATAGGAACCTAGATCTCTCCCGCTGTCCTCTCAACATGCTACTACACATTTATCATTAGGAATTCTCCTGTGTGATTGATATTATTCATAACTCCTATCATTTATCATTTACCCCTCACTTTAGTTAGTGGTTTGCTTAGTTAGTAGATGCATGATTGTGACTTATTAGATTCTTTAGCCAATGCTTCCCGTGGATACGATACTCTAGAATACTCATCCTAGGGAAAAGCTACAATGGTAGGTGTTACGTAAACTACGGAATCCTTCATATTCTTTTAGCACTTAATAAATACCAACAAGCTTTTTGGCGGCGGCTTTTGGAAGCATTTGGAGATAAGATTTTAATAATGATCTTGATGTCTCTAATTTAGTGTATCGCTAGCTTTAGTAGGATTACCCTTGTTCTGTTGAGTTGTGGAATAGACAGGGACAAAACATGTCGTTGCGACCTTCCGACAAGATTCCACGAGGAAAGAAAAGAAGAAACATTGAAGAAGAACCTAGGGTGCCCGATCATTCAAGATTCATCAACATTGGAACCCTGCCATCTCAAAGGTATGTATTTAAATATATATATTATTCTAACCATATATAGATTGGAAAAAAGAAGTCGCCGTCACAAGAATTCAATGCACATATCTCATGTGACGTACATAGAAGCTGCACATCATGGTAAGTATGATTAATAAAGGTGAGAAAGTCTTCTTGCTCATGGACTATAAATTAATTGAGTAGTTATCATTTAATTTCTTGCATTGCATTGCATGTTTACTTGATCAATTCATGCATTCACTCCACTTAGTTTATGCTTTCTCATAGTAGACCCATTGCATGTTTATTTCCTTGCATATATCCATATAGTTTGCATCTCCAAAAAAAAAAAAACACCATGATCATGCTCTTTCATCTCTATTTGATAAATCTTTATAGTGCTTTCATGCTACCTTTGCTTACTATAGCATGCTTTCATGCTACCTTTGCTTCCACACGATTAGGGATGGTTCAGCATTCACACTTAAAGTGTCGAGTGATAGGAAGGCTCGAGCTTGGGGAGAAAGGCCAAATCCTCTACAAGATGATCCGACAAATCTCTCCCTCTTCTCAAGCTCCCGCCACTCACGACACGCCGGTTTGCAATCCCCTACTCACTATTACTTTGTCTCTCTAAGTTTGAATGGTTATAAATGTTATACATCAAAATCAAACTTAAGATATAAAATAAAATTAACCCATTAGAGAAAAAGTAATGGTGAACAAATGCTAATTAAAATTTACATCCAAAACTTTTTGTACCTTTAGCTCCATGACAAATCTACCCTTGTTTACAATTACTTGTATATTCCTTCGGGTATGTGTTGTCAACTAATACTGCAGGAATAAAATCATGAGAGGAGCAGAAAGGTCCAAGCGCAATTTAAAGAACAACAAAGAAAGGACAATGTAATAAAGGAGACAAGTGAGGAACAAGACACACAAGAGGCTAAAGAAGAAAAGGACCACCACAAGGTGTTACGATGCTATCACGCTCCAATAATAAGGTAACATCTTGAGGTAAGTTGTCATTAATTAAGCTTTACCTTAATTATGGCTTGTTCATAAATAAAGAATCAAACATGTTAGAGTAACAACTTTGCTTGATCTAGCTGTTTTAGCTCAACTTGTTTTGTTTCTTTAATTGTTCCTATCACCACTCTCTTGATCTCATAGTCCTAATCATGTAAGCTAGAATGTTGCACACCTTGCTTTGGAAGAAGTTAATCATGCCTTTGATACATCATGTATAGACAAGAAAACCCTTCCAAAGAGTCAAGGAGTTTGTTTCTATCCGTCGAAAAAGTTTTAACTCGCAACATTCATGCTCAATCTTATGATCTTGTCACCCAAGTTAGGACTAACCAAAGCATATAAGAAATCAACTCTATCTTGTTTAATGTGCCTATGGTTTTGGCTCTGTTGGTGTTTTCCCACCAACAAAGCCCATGCACTTGATCTCTACCGTCACTTTGCAAGTAGGACACACTTTGAGCAAAAAGGTGGAGAAGTCTATCAGTCTCTCCAAAATTCGACAAGTGAATGTCTTACAAGCATGCACACTAAACAAGATGTCTTGTCTCACGTCCATGCTCATCTCCAACTCGTGAGACCAAAGAAAGAACATGGGTGACACCATCCTTCACTATCCGAGTACGACTATCAAAGATGAAATAACAAACTCAAGGAAACAATGAGGTAAGAAGTCTTGTTCAGAGGACTTAAAACATTAAACCCTCGTCGAAAGGTAAGATCGGTAGTTATTCAAATTTAGTGCATAGCATATTTACTTTCTTGCATTGCATAATCATTTTCCTTTAGTACATTTACATTACAACACTAGCACTTGCATTAGAAAAGAAAATAAAAAAATATTTGTTTGTTGCATATAAAAAAATTCTAAGCCCCATATGAGTAATTTTGTGGCGTGTAACAACCCACAAGGATATTTATTGTGGTGGCATAAAAATAAAATAAATATGCATGCATCGTCATTCTTTATCTTGCATAGAAATAATAAAACCCCAAAATATTTAATGCTTCCGAAAGATTCCCAGGCGCACAAAAAGCAACGTGGGCTGCCCTAACGCTTAATCAAGTTCCACTAGCTTTGTTGTCTATTTGAGTTCAGCAGATCCCAAGGAAGAGAGGCATGACACACATGGTGTCCAAAGTGTTAAAGAAGATCGATCAGCCCACCATCACTATCTACCTCTACTTCCAACCATCAAGAACAACGAAGACTATGTCAACATCTAGCTTGGGGAGTGCAACCCCCATGTATCCGAATAAGTATTCTTCTATCTTATTTAATATTAGCTAGATTTGTTTGTTTTATTAGAAAGATATAAAAAGATGCATAACTAAGGAAATCAAATAAAAAGAGTCTATATAGTCTTTATTAGAGTGTGAGAATAAAATAAACTCAAGATAATCTCTAGTCATGGAGATGATGAATAGTTGCTCCGTCGTAATTCCTTTCAAGTACCTACCTTTCAAGCTTAATTTCTCTCAAGCTTTTAATGCAACCGCTTCTTCGATTTGAGATTTGCTCAACCTAAAACACATG
Source organism: Hyparrhenia diplandra (assembly GCA_015847255.1). Taxonomy (NCBI): domain Eukaryota; kingdom Viridiplantae; phylum Streptophyta; class Magnoliopsida; order Poales; family Poaceae; genus Hyparrhenia; species Hyparrhenia diplandra. The sequence continues at coordinate 62,733 of JADLZK010010956.1, read as the reverse complement.
GGTAGCAAATGCTTGCTCTAAAGTCTAGGTGATTGACGGATATGATATATGAAAGTTTGAGTCATTGTTTATCTTACTCCTAGTGATACTAGAGTTACGGAGATTTATCTTTTGAAAATTAAAAGTACACATGATGAGTTCCTATATGACAAGAGTGTTGAAAATCCTACCACACCATATATACATGTTCTTTAGAAAGGAAAACCCCTTTTTGTTATATAGGTCTGCTTACTTTGCATTGAATTTGGTCAATCTTTGTTGTCCCTTAGAAACTTGCCATCTTGCTACTCATGCACACACTCCACTCCACTCTATTCACTTGCACTTATGCTATTTCTACCCTAGAAGTACGCATCCACCAAATATCGACATATAGATCCACCAAAAAAATGTTCTACTCCTACCCTATGAGAGAACGACCAAAAAATATTCCCCACACATATCCACTTAGCCAACATCTCATAAAGCTCCTCTATCCCCCTATCAAGTTTCTATCTCTCTACAAGTTTATTACAAAAAGAGGCTTGGGTGGTATAGTCAAAAAAAAAAAAAAAGAGAAAGAAAGAAAGAAGAAAGGGGAGATGAAAAATGGACAAGTGTCCTACTGGGCGAGTAGAGCCTACCTCCCTAAAAAGAAAAAAAAAAAAAAAGAAAGGAGAGTTAAAAAATGGACAAGTGTCCGCAATAAAAACAATGGGTACTTAGATGCCCGCCTCTCCATGAAAAAAAAATAGAAAAGAGTATACAGCCCGGGTTCTCCCAAATACTTTCAAAGTCCTAAAGAGAGATATGTTTCTTACAGAGAGCAAAGTAGAATTAGGCTTTCACTTCATTCGCCTCATACTCCTACCATCATATTCATTCCACTACACCATACACATGCACATGTAGTATGACTCGTGACTTTGGATCCATTGCTTGACTTTACAATATATGCTTAGTAAGTAGATTTAGTTTTCTCCCACCTATGAACTCCACATATAAGCCTTAGATATAGGGTGAGAGAGAAGAAGGCATAATGTCCCTCTTGCCTTATTCCAAAAAAATACCACATATTATGAGGGAAAGGCAACACAACATTATTGCCTAGTGAGGATCCACAAATACCACAAATGAGAGACTTGAAAGGGTCATACTATGAAACTTTGAGTTTTATTTTGAAAACCCAAAAAAACTCCTAATGATAGTTGAACAAAGAGTTTGAGACATGGTGCTTGACTTGATTGTTCTATCTTTCAATTGCTCAAGATCCTAAGAAAAGGCTATAAGCTCCATGGTTAAAGGTAATATGGGTAAGTTGAAGGTTAAAAGGGTTATTCTAATCCGAGAGATGAAATTTTGTTTGAAAGCATGTGTACTTTTGAGGCGTGAAAGCGTTGTAGCAACTCCCGATCCATTGTTTGAGTTTGGCTTTGCTAGGGACTAGCAAAGGGTAAGCTTGAGGGAGCTTGTTGGCACCTGTTATAGCATAAAATATATAGGCTTTTAAAACTGAAATAAGGGCTTAAAATGAATATCAACATAGTATAGGGGCTTTACTGACATAATTCCACGAGTTTTGGAGATTTATATATTTTCAGGGATTAAACAGGAAAACGCCCAAGAGTTTGCAAGCCCTACGACATAAAGACGTATCCGTGAAGCAATCCAACTTGAAACCCATGTAAGAACATTCCGTAAAGACACCAGAAGGCACGACCCACAAGCTGGGGCCCACCTGGTAGTGTGCCAGGGCGGCCGCCCTAGTAGCGGCGGCGGCGTGGCCATGGGGCCCCACCGTCGACCTCCCTTCGATGTTGGTTCCTAACCGCCATTGAGGAGCAATTCTATCCATCTATCAAGGCCGGTTGGATCCAAGGGCTATGGTGCATCCAATGGAAGACTCTAGAAGGCCCGACACTGACCGCCCATCTAAGCCTATGTGCATTAGCATAATACATGGTGGAAGGTTTAGTACCACATTGCCTACTGGAACTAGGAGGGAGGCACGGAGACCCCTATATAACAAGACCCCGCTTTGGGGTGAAACCCTAATTCATTCCATTCATTATCTCTTAACTTGTTGGTCTTGGAGGTGTCCCAATGTGAGGACAACCTCTCCACTAGAGAATTAGAGCTAGACTCTCCAATGTAGTAGATTAGCAACTAGAGAGTTAGGGAGAGCGGAGCTATGTTCCTTACGGAGGAATCTACAGAGTTTGGTATGTCTTGTATCCTTTCTTTGTAAGACATTATGATTTATTATATATTTATCTTCTCTATTTACTTTCATTCATATAATTGGTTAGTATAGTTGTTATATCATTGCATGGGATCTTCGCTGCATCGAGTGCTCTAGTTATAGACATAATTAGAGTAGTAATTGATAGTGTAGACATGGTGTCTAGATTAGAGGTTACCTGAGATTGCACCCAACCCCACGGATTGTTTGTGGTAGCCCCAGGTGGAGACAGCCCTGATGGCCGATGTATTCCACCACGTTCGGGTTGGTGTTTGTAGGACCGCAGTCGAAGCTTCCTAGCCCCCTTCTCATCCCTGTCTATGGCTAGTGTTTTGATGTCCCAAAGTGCTATGGTGTGATTGCTATCATAAAACCTAAGTAATAGAGAAAGTACATAGGAACCTAGATCTCTCCCGCTGTCCTCTCAACATGCTACTACACATTTGTCATTAGGAATTCTCCCCGTGATTGATATTATTCATAACTCCTATCATTTACCATTTACCCCCTCACTTTAGTTAGTGGTTTGCTTAGTTAGTAGATGCATGATTGTGACTTATTAGATTCTTTTAGCCAATGCTTCCCCTGTGGATACGATACTCTAGAATACTCATCCTAGGGAAAAGCTACAATGGTAGGTGTTCTTAAAACTATGAATCCTTCATATTCTTTTAGCACTTAATAAATACCAACAAGCTTTTTGGCGCCGTTGCCGGGGAAGCATTTGGCGATAAGATTTTAATAATGATCTTGATGTCTGCTAATTTAGTGTATCGCTAGCTTTAGTAGGATTACCCTTGTTCTGTTGAGTTGTGGAATAGACAGGACAAAACATGTCGTTTCGCGACCTTCCGACAAGATTCCACGAGGAAAGAAAAAGAAGAAACATTGAAGAACCTAGGGTGCCCGATCATTCAAGATTCATCAACATTGGAACCCTGCCATCTCAAAGGTATGTATTTAAATATATATATTATTCTAACCATATATAGATTGGAAAAGAAGTCGCCGTCATAAGAATTCAATGCCCATATCTCATGTGACGTACATAGAAGCTGCACATCATGGTAAGTATGATTAATAAAGGTGAGAAAAAGTCTAGCTTCGAGGCTATCGCCGCACTGAAACTTCTCTTTGTTTGTAGTTCGCGCTGAAATCAACGCCATCGGTCCCTAATGTCACATCCGAAAACATATATTAACGGTTGGGAATGCAATGTAATTGATCCTACCATCATCTAACCTATCAACCCTAACTTCCAATGTACCTTTCTGTCGTTCCCCTTCTTGTTTTTTTGGTTCGTAGGTCGACATAGAAATTTTCGATGGAATTCCAAGATTTCACTCTCAACAAGTGCTACTTTCGGGCCTATGGCAAGTGATTCTTAGAAAAACTCTCTAATGGTCCACTTGTTCAAATTTAGGTTCTCTAGGGTGAGGCATTTGATTTCACAACCGCAAAAAAGTCTAGCTCGATGCTATCGCGGATTTGAAACTTCTCTTTGTTTGTAGTTCGTTACAAATCAATCAACGCCAGTCCCTAATGTCACGTCCGTCGAAACACTTATTAACGGTTGCGAACGCAATTAATTGATCCTACCATCATCTAACCTATCCACCACAACTTCCTATGTACCTTTAGTGTCGTTCCCCTTCTTGTTTTCGGTTCGTAGGTCGACATAGAGATTTTCGATGGAATTCCAAGATTTCACTCTCAACAAGTGCTACTTTGAGGCCTATGGCAAGTGATTCTTAGAAAAACGCTCTAATGGTCCACTTGTTCAAATTTAGGTTTTCTAGGGTGAGACATTTGATTCCACAACCGCAAAAAAGTCTAGCTCGATGCTATCGCCGGACTGAAACTTCTCTTTGTTTGTAGTTCGCACTGAAATCAACGCCAGCCCTAATGTCACATCAAAAACATATATTAACGGTTGGGGAACGCAATGTAATTGATCCTCCCATCATCTAACCTATTAACCCCAACTTCCTATGTACCTTTCGTGTCGTTCGCCTTCTTGTTTCGGTTCGTAGGTCGACATAGAGATTTTTGATGGAATTCCAAGATTTCACTCTCAACAAGTGCTACTTTGAGGCCTATGGCAAGTGATTCTTAGAAAAACTCTCTAATGGTCCACTTGTTCAAATTTTGGTTCTCTAGGGTGAGGCATTTGATTCCACAACCGCAAAAAGCCTAGCTCGATTCTATCGTCGGATCAGAAACTTCTCTTTGTTTGTAGTTCGCGTTGAATTCAACGCCAGCAGTCCCCTAATGTCACATCCAGAAACATATATTAACGGTTGGGGAATCCAATGTAATTGATCCTACCATCATCTAACTTTGTCAACCCCAACTTCCTATGTACCTTTAGGTGTCGTTCCCCTTCTTGTTTCGGTTCGTAAGTCGACATAGAGATTTTCGATGGAATTCCAAGATTTCACTCTCAACAAGTGCTACTTTGAGGCCTATGGCAAGTGATTCTTAGAAAAACGCTCTAATGGTCCACTTGTTCAAATTTAGATTTTCTTGGGTGAGGCATTTGATTCCACAACCGTGAAAAAGTGTACCTCGATGCTATCGCCTGACTGGAAACTTCTCTTTGTTTGTAGTTCGCGCTAAAATCAACGCCAGCAGTCCCTAATGTCACATCCAAAAACATATATTAACGGTTGCGGACCGCAATGTAATTGATCCTACCATCATCGACCTATCGACCCTAACTTCCTATGTACCTTTCTTTGTCATTCCCCTTCTTGTTTTTAGGTTCGGTGGTCGACAAAGAGATTTTCGATGGAATTCCAAGATTTCACTCTAAACAAGTGCTACTTTGAGGCCTATGGCAAGTGATTCATAGAAAAACTCTCTAATGGTCCACTTGTTCAAATTTAGGTTCTCTAGGGTGTGGCATTTGATTCCACAACCGCGAAAAAGTCTAGCTCGATGCTATCGCCGGATTGAAACTTCTCTTTGTTTGTAGTTCGCTGAAATCAACGCCCGCCAGTCCCTAATGTCACATCCAAAAACAAATATTAACGGTTGGGTAACGCAATGTAATTGATCCTACCATCATCTAATCTATCAACCCCAACTTCCTACGTACCTTTCGTGTAGTTCCCCTTCTTGTTTTGGTTCGTAAAGTCGACATAGAGATTTTCGATGGAATTCCAAGATTTCACTCTCAACAAGTGCTACTTTGAGGCCTATGGCAAGTGATTCTTAGAAAACGCTCTAATTGTCCACTTGTTCAAATTTAGGTTTTCTAGGGTGAGGCATTTGAGTCCACAACCGTGAAAAAGTCTAGCTCGATTCTATCGCCGGACCGAAACTTCTCTTTGTTTGTAGTTCGCGTTGAAATCAACGCCCGGCCGTCCCTAATGTCACATCCGAAAACATATATTAACGGTTGGGGAACGCAATGTAATTGATCCTACCATCATCTAATCTATCAACCCCAACTTCCTATGTACCTTTCGTGTCGTTCCCCTTCTTGTTTCGGTTCGTAAATCGACATAGAGATTTTCGATGGAATTCCAAGATTTCACTCTCAACAAGTGGTACTTTGAGGCCTATGGCAAGTGATTCTTAGAAAAACGCTCTAATTGTCCACTTGTTCAAATTTAGGTTTTCTAGGTTGAGGCATTTGAGTCCACAACCGTGAAAAAGTCTAGATCGATGCTATCGCCGGACTGGAAACTTATCTTTGTTTGTAGTTCGCGCTAAAATCAACACCAGCAGTCCCTAATGTCACATCCAGAAACATATATTAACGGTTGGGCAACGCAATGTAATTGATCCTACCATCATCTAACCTATCCACCCTAACTTCCTATGTACCTTTCCTGTCGTTCCCCTTCTTGTTTCGGTTCGTTGGTAGACAAAGAGATTTTTGATGGAATTCCAAGATTTCACTCTAAACAAGTGCTACTTTGAAGCCTATGGCAAGTGATTCATAGAAAAACTCCCTAATGGTCCACTTGTTCAAATTTAGGTTCTCTAGGGTGAGGCATTTGATTCCACAACCGCGAAAAAGTCTAGCTCGATGCTATCGCGACCGGAAACTTCTCTTTGTTTGTAGTTCACGCTTAAAAATCATCGCCAAATAATCCCTAATGTCACATCCGAAAACATATATTAACGGTTGCGGAACGCATTGTAATTGATCCTACCATCATCTAACCTATCCACCCCAACTTGCTATGTACCTTTCGTGTCGTTCCCCTTCTTGTTTTGGTTCGTAGGTCGACATAGAGATTTTCGATGGAATTTCAAGATTTCACTCTCAACAAGTGCTACTTTGAGGCCTATGGCAAGTGATTCTTAGAAAAACTCTCTAATGGTCCACTTGTTCAAATATAGGTTTTCTAGGTGAGGCATTTAATTCCACAACCGTGAAAAAAGTCTAGCTTCGATTCTATCACCGGACCGAAACTTCTCTTTGTTTGTAGTTCGCGTTGAAATCAACACCGCCGGTCCCCTAATGTCACATCCAAAATATATTTTAACGGTTGGGGAACGCAATGTAATTGATCCTACCATCATCTAACCTATCAACCCCAACTTCCTATCTACCTTTCGGTCGCTCCCTTCTTGTTTCGGTTCGTAGGTCGACATAGAGATTTTCGATGGAATTCTAAGATTTCACTCTCAACAAGTGCTACTTTGAGGCCTATGGCAAGTGATTCTTAGAAAAACTCTCTAATGGTCCACTTGTTCAAATTTAGGTTCTCTAGGGTGAGGCATTTGATTCCACAACCGCAAAAAAGTCTAGCTCGATTCTATCGCCGGAATGGAAACTTCTCTTTGTTTGTAGTTCGCACGAAATCAACGCCAGGAAATCCCTAATGTCACATCCGTAAACATATATTAACGGTTCGGGAACGCAATGTAATTGATCCTACCATCAATGTAATTGATCCTACCATCATCTAACATATCAACCCCAACTTCCTATGTACCTTTCGTGTCGTTCCCCTTCTTGTTTCGGTTCGTAGGTCGACATAGAGATTTTCGATGGAATTCCAAGATTTCACTCTCAACAAGTGCTACTTTGAGGCCTATGGCAAGTGATTCTTAGAAAAACTCTCTAATGGTCCACTTGTTCAAATTTAGGTTCTCTAGGGTGAGGCATTTGATTCCACACACCGCCAAAAAGTCTAGCTCGATTCTATCGCGGAATGGAAACTTCTCTTTGTTTGTAGTTCGCATCAAATCAATGCCCGGTCCCTAATGTCACATCCGAAACATATATTAACGGTTGGGGAACATAATGTAATTGATCCTACCATCATCTAACCTATCAACCCCAACTTCCTATGTACCTTTAGTGTCGTTCCTCTTCTTGTTTTGGTTCGTAGGTCGACATAGAGATTTTCGATGGAATTCCAAAATTTCACTCTCAACAAGTTCTACTTTGAGGCCTATGGCAAGTGATTCTTAGAAAAACGCTCTAATGGTCCACTTGTTCAAATTTAGGTTTTCTAGGGTGAGGCATTTGATTCCACAACCGAGAAAGTCTAGCCTCGATGCTATCGCCGGACTGAAACTTCTCTTTGTTTGTAGTTCGCGCTAAAATCAACGCCAAGCCCCCTAATGTCACATCCAAAATATATATTAACGGTTGGGGGAACGCAATGTAATTGATCCTACCATCATCTAACCTATCAACCCCAACTTCCTATCTACCTTTTCGTGTCGCTCCCCTTCTTGTTTTGGTTCGTAGGTCGACATAGAGATTTTCGATGGAATTCCAAGATTGCACTCTCAACAAGTGCTACTTTGAGGCTTATGGCAAGTGATTCTTATAAAAACTCTCTAATGGTCTACTTGTTCAAATTTAGGTCCTCTAGGGTGATGCATTTGATTCCACAACCACAAAAAGTCTAGCTCAATTCTATCGCCGAATGGAAACTTCTCTTTGTTTGTAGTTCGCGACGAAATCAACGCCAAATTCCCCTAATGTCGCATCCGAAACATATATTAACCGTTGGGGGAACGCAATGTAATTGATCCTACCATCATCTAACCTATCAACCCCAACTTCCTATGTACCTTTCGTGTCGTTCCCCTTCTTTTTCGGTTCGGTAGGTCGACATAGAGATTTTCGATGGAATTCCAAGATTTCACTCTCAACAAGTGCTACTTTGAGGCCTATGGCAAGTGATTCTTAGAAAAACTCTCTAATGGTCCACTTGTTCAAATATAGGTTTTCTAGGGTGAGGCATTTAATTCCACAACCGAGAAAAAGTCTAGCTCGATTCTATCGCCGGATTGAAACTTCTCTTGTTTGTAGTTCGCGTAGAAATCAATGCCGCCAGTCCCTAATGTCACATCCAGAAACATATATTAACGGTTGGGCAACGAATGTAATTGATCCTACCATCATCTAACCTATCAACCCCAACTTCCTATCTACCTTTCGTGTCGTTCCCTTCTTGTTTCGGTTCGTAGGTCGACATAGAGATTTTCGATGGAATTCCAAGATTTCACTCTCAACAAGTGCTACTTTGAGGCCTATGGCAAGTGATTCTTCGAAAAACTCTCTAATGGTCCACTTGTTCAAATTTAGGTTCTCTATGGTGAGGCATTTGAGTCCACAACCGTGAAAAAGTCTAGCTCGATGCTATCGCCAGGCTAAAACTTATCTTTGTTTGTAGTTCGTGCTAAAAATCAACAACACCAGTCCCTAATGTCACATCCGAAAACATATATTAACGGTTGGGCAACGCAATGTAATTGATCCTACCATCATCTAACCTATCCACCCTAACTTCCTATGTACCTTTCCTGTCGTTCCCCCTTCTTGTTTTAGGTTCGTTGGTCGACAAAGAGATTTTCGATGGAATTCCAAGATTTCACTCTAAACAAGTGCTACTTTGAAGCCTATGGCAAGTGATTCATATAAAAACTCTCTAATGGTCCACTTGTTCAAATTTAGGTTTTCTAGGGTGAGGCATTTGATTCCACAACCGTGAAAAAAGTCTAGCTCGATGCTATCGCCGGACCGAAACTTCTCTTTGTTTGTAGTTCGCGTTGAAATCAACGCCCGGCCCCCTATGTCACATCCGTAAACATGTATTAACGGTTGGGGAACGCAATGTAATTGATCCTACCATCATCTAACCTATCAACCCCAACTTCCTATGTACCTTTTGTGTCGTTCCCCTTCTTGTTTCGGTTCGTAGGTCGACATAGAGATTTTCGATGGAATTCCAAGGTTTCACTCTCAACAAGTGCTACTTTGTGGCCTATGGCAAGTGATTCTTAGAAAAAGGCTCTAATGGTCCACTTGTTCAAATTTAGGTTTTCTAGGGTGAGGCATTTGATTCCACAACCGTGAAAAAGTCTAGCCTCGATGCTATCGCCGGACCGAAACTTCTCTTTGTTTGTAGTTCGCGTTGAAATCAACGCCAAAGCCAGTCCCTAATGTCACATCCGTAAAAACATATATTAACGGTTGGGCAACGCAATGTAATTGATCCTACCATCATCTAACCTGTCCACCCTAACTTCCTTTGTACCATTCTTTGCCGTTCCCCTTCTTGTTTCGGTTCGTTGGTCGACAAACGATTTTCGATGGAATTTCAAGATTTCACTCTAAACAAGTGCTACTTTGAGGCCTATGGCAAGTGATTCATAGAAAAACTCTCTAATGGTCCACTTGTTCAAATTTAGGTTCTCTAGGGTGAGGCATTTGATTCCACAACCATGAAAAAGTCTAGCTCGATGCTATCGCCGGACTGGAAACTTCTCTTTGTTTGTAGTTCGCGCCGAAATCAACGCCAGCAGTCCCTAATGTCACATCCAGAAACATATATTAACGGTTGGGGAACGCAATGTAATTGATCCTACCATCATCTAACCTATCAACCCCAACTTCCTATGTACCTTTCGTGTCGTTCCTCTTCTTGTTTCGGTTCGTAGGTCGACATAGAGATTTTCGATGGAATTCCAAAATTTCACTCTCAACAAGTGCAACTTTGAGGCCTATGGCAAGTGATTCTTAGAAAAACGCTCTAATGGTCCACTTGTTCAAATTTAGGTTTTCTAGGGTGAGGCATTTGATTCCACAACCGTGAAAAGTCTAGCCTCGATGCTATCGCCGGATTGAAACTTCTCTTTGTTTGTAGTTCGCGCTAAAATCAACGCCAAGAAGTCCCTAATGTCACATCCGAAAAACATATATTAACGGTTGGGGAATGCAATGTAATTGATCCTACCATCATCTAACCTATCAACCCCAACTTCCTATCTACCTTTCGTGTCGTTCCCCTTCTTGTTTTGGTTCGTAGGTCGACATAGAGATTTTCGATGGAATTCCAAGATTGCACTCTCAACAAGTGCTACTTTGAGGCTTATGGCAAGTGATTCTTAGAAAAACTCTCTAATGGTCTACTTGTTCAAATTTAGGTCCTCTAGGGTGATGCATTTGATTCCACAACCACAAAAAAGTCTAGCTCAATTCTATCGCCGGAATGGAAACTTCTCTTTGTTTGTAGTTCGCGAAAATCAACGCCAAAGTCCCTAATGTCACATCCGAAAACATATATTAACCGTTGGGGGAACGCAATGTAATTGATCCTACCATCATCTAACCTATCAACCCCAACCTCCTATGTACCTTTCGTGTCGTTCCCCTTCTTTTTTTCGGTTCGTAAGTCGACATAGAGATTTTCGATGGAATTCAAAGATTTCACTCTCAACAAGTGGTACTTTGAGGCCTATGGCAAGTGATTCATAGAAAAACTCTCTAATGGTCCACTTGTTCAAATTTAGGTTCTCTAGGGTGAGGCATTTGATTCCACAACCATGAAAAGTCTAGCTCGATGCTATCGCCGACCGAAACTTCTCTTTGTTTGTAGTTCGCGTTGAAATCAACGCCGCAGCAAATCCCTAATGTCACATCCGAAAACATATATTAACGGTTGGGCAACGCAATGTAATTGATCCTACCATCATCTAACCTATCCACCCTAACTTCCTATGTACCTTTCTTTGTCGTTCCCCTTCTTGTTTCGGTTCGTTGGTCGACAAAGAGATTTTCGATGGAATTCCAAGATTTCACTCTAAACATGTGCTACTTTTAGGCCTATGGCAAGTGATTCATAGAAAAACCCTCTAATGGTCCACTTGTTTAAATTTTGGTTCTCTAGGGTGAGGCATTTGATTCCACAACCGCGAAAAAGTCTAGCTCGATGCTATCGCCGGACTGAAACTTCTCTTAGTTTGTAGTTCGCTGAAATCAACGCCGCCAGTCCCTAATGTCACATCCGTAAACATATATTAACGGTTGGGGAACGCAATGTAATTGATCCTACCATCATCTAACCTATCCACCCCAACTTCCTATGTACCTTTCGTGTCGTTGGCCTTCTTGTCTCGGTTCGTAGGTCGACATAGAGATTTTCGATGGAATTCCAAGATTTCACTCTCAACAAGTGCTACTTTGAGGCCTATGGCAAGTGATTCTTTGTAAAACGCTCTAATTGTCCACTTGTTCAAATTTAGGTTTTCTAGGGTGACGCATTTGATTCCACAACCGCGAAAAAGTCTAGCCTCGATGCTATCGCCGGACTAGAAACTTCTCTTTGTTTGTAGTTCGCGCTGAAATCAACGCCAGCCCCCTAATGTCACATCCGAAAACATATATTAACGGTTGGGGGAACGCAATGTAATTGATCCTATCATCATCTAACCTATCCACCCCAACTTCCTATGTACCTTTCGTGTCGCTGCCCTTCTTGTCTTGGTTCGTAGGTCGACATAGAGATTTTCGATGGAATTCCAAGATTTCACTCTCAACAAGTGCTACTTTGAGGCCTACGGCAAGTGATTCTTAGAAAAACTCTCTAATGGTCCACTTGTTCAAATTTAGGTTTTCTAGGGTGAGGCATTTGATTCCACAACCGCAAAAAGTCTAGCTCGATTCTATCGCCGGATTGGAAACTTCTCTTTGTTTGTAGTTCGCGCTGAAATCAACGCCAGCAGTCCCTAATGCCACATCCAGAAACATATATTAACGGTTGGGGGAACGCAATGTAATTGATCCTACCATCATCTAACCTATCAACCCCAACTTCCTATGTACCTTTCGTGTCGATCCCCTTCTTGTTTCTGGTTCGGAGGTTGACACGTAGATTTTCAATGGAATTCCAAGATTTCACTCTCAACAAGTGCTACTTTGAGGCCTATGGCAAATGATTCTTAGAAAAAAACGCTCTAATGGTCCACTTGTTCAAATTTAGGTTTTCTAGGGTGAGGCATTTGATTCCACAACCGCAAAAAGTCTTGCTCGATTCTATCGCCGGACCGAAACTTCTCTTTGTTTGTAGTTCACGCTGAAATCAACGCCAAAGCCAGTCCCTAATGTCACATCCGAAACATATATTAACGGTTGGGCAACACAATGTAATTGATCCTACCATCATCTAACCTATCCACCCCAACTTCCTACGTACCTTTCCCCCGTCGTTCCCTTCTTGTTTCGGTTCGTTGGTCGACAAAGAGATTTTCGATGGAATTCCAAGATTTCACTCTCAACAAGTGCTACTTTGAAGCCTATGGCAAGTGATTCATAGAAAAACTCCCTAATGGTCCACTTGTTTAAATTTAGGTTCTCTAGGGTGAGGCATTTGATTCCACAACCGTGAAAAGTCTAGCCTCGATGCTATCGCCGGACTGAAACTTCTCTTTGTTTGTAGTTCGCGCTAGAATCATCGCCAGCCAGTCCCCTAATGTCACATCCGAAACATATATTAACGGTTGGGGGAACGCATTGTAATTGATCCTACCATTATCTAACCTATCCACCCCAACTTGCTATGTACCTTTCGTGTCGTTCCCCTTCTTCTTGTTTCGGTTCGTAGGTCGACATAGAGATTTTCGATGGAATTCCAAGATTTCACTCTCAACAAGTGCTACTTTGAGGCCCATGGCAAGTGATTCTTAGAAAAATCTCTAATGGTCCACTTGTTCAAATATAGGTTTTCTAGGGTGAGGCATTTAATTCCACAACCGTGAAAAAGTCTAGCTCGAATCTATCGCCGGACCGAAACTTCTCTTTGTTTGTAGTTCGGCGTTGAAATCAACGCCAGCCCCTAATGTCACATCCAAAACATATATTAACGGTTGGGGAACGCAATGTAATTGATCCTACCATCACCTAACCTATCAACCCCAACTTCCTATGTACCTTTCGTATCGCTCCCTTCTTGTTTCGGTTCGTAGGTCGACATAGAGATTTTCGATGGAATTCCAAGATTTCACTCTCAACAAGTGCTACTTTGAGGCCTATGGCAAGTGATTCTTAGAAAAACGCTCTAATGGTCCACTTGTTCAAATTTAGGTTTTCTAGGGTGAGGCATTTGATTCCACAACCATGAAAAAGTCTAGCTTCGATGCTATCGCCGGACCGAAACTTCTCTTTGTTTGTAGTTCGCGTTGAAATCAACGCCCGCAAATCCCTAATGTCACATCCGAAAACATATATTCATGGTTGGGGAACGCAATGTAATTGATCCTACCATCATCTAACCTGTCCACCCTAACTTCCTATGTACCTTTGTGTCGCTCCCCTTCTTGTTTCAGTTCGTTGGTCGACAAAGAGATTTTCGATGGAATTCAAGATTTCACTCTAAACAAGTGCTACTTTGAGGCCTATGGCAAGTGATTCATAGAAAAACTCTCTAATGGTCCACTTGTTCAAATTTAGGTTCTCTAGGGTGAGGCTTTTCATTCCACAACCGCGAAAAAAGTCTAGCTCGATGCTATCGCCGGACCGAAACTTCTCTTTGTTTGTAGTTCGTGCTGAAATCAACGCCGGCAGTCCCCCTAATGTCACATCCGTAAAACATATATTAACGGTTGGGGAACGCAATGTAATTGATCCTACCATCATCTAACCTATCCACCCCAACTTCCTATGTACCTTTCGTGTCATTGCCCTTCTTGTCTCGGTTCGTAGGTCGACATAGAGATTTTCGATGGAATTCCAAGATTTCACTCTCAACAAGTGCTACTTTGAGGCCTATGGCAAGTGATTCTTAGAAAAACTCTCTAATGGTCCACTTGTTCAAATTTAGGTTTTCTAGGGTGAGGCATTTGATTCCACAACCGCAAAAAGTCTAGCTCGATTATATCGCGGATTGGAAACTTCTCTTTGTTTGTAGTTCGCGGCTGAAATCAACGCCGCCAGCCCCTAATGTCACATCGAGAAACATATATTAACGGTTGGGGAACGCAATGTAATTGATCCTACCATCATCTAACCTATCAACTCCAACTTCCTACGTACCTTTCATGTCGTTACCCTTCTTGTTTCGGTTCGTAAGTCGATATAGAGATTTTCGATGCAGTTCCAAGATTTCACTGTCAACAAGTGCTACTTTGAGGCCTATGGCAAGTGATTCATAGAAAAACTCTCTAATGGTCCACTCAAATTTAGGTTCTCTAGGGTGAGGCATTTGATTCCACAACCGCCAAAAAGTCTAGCTCGATGCAATCACCGGATTGGAAACTTCTCTTTGTTTGTAGTTCGCGTTGAAATCAACGCCAGCAGTCCCTAATGTCACATCCAGAAACATATATTAACGGTTGGGCAACGCAATGTAATTGATCCTATCATCATCTAACCTATCCACCCCAACTTCCTATGTACCTTTCGTGTCGTTCCCCTTCTTGTTTCGGTTCGTTGGTCGACAAAGAGATTTTCGATGGAATTCCAAGATTTCAATCTAAACAAGTGCTACTTTGAGGCCTATGGCAAGTGATTCATAGAAAAACTCTCTAATGGTCCACTTGTTCAAATTTAGGTTCTCTAGGGTGAGGCATTTGATTCCACAACCGCGAAAAAGTCTAGCTCGATGCTATCGCCGGACCGAAACTTCTCTTTGTTTGTAGTTCACGCTGAAATCAACGCCGCCAGTCCCTAATGTCACATCCAAACATATATTAACGGTTGGGGAACGCAATGTAATTGATCCTACCATCATCTAACCTATCCACCCCAACTTCCTATGTACCTTTCGTGTCGCTCCCTTCTTGTTTCGGTTCGTAGGTCGACATAGAGATTTTTATGGAATGCCAAGATTTCACTCTCAACAAGTGCTACTTTGAGGCCTATGGCAAGTGATTCTTAGAAAAACTCTCTAATGGTCCACTTGTTCAAATATAGGTTTTCTAGGGTGAGGCATTTGAATTCCACAACCGTGAAAAAGTCTAGCCTGATGCTATCGCCGACTGGAAACTTCTCTTTGTTTGTAGTTCGCTTGAAATCAACGCCGCCAGCCCCTAATGTCACATCCGTAAACATATATTAACGGTTGGAGGAACGCAATGTAATTGATCCTACCATCATCTAACCTATCAACCCCAACTTCCTATGTACCTTTCGTGTCGCTCCCTTCTTGTTTCGGTTGTAGGTCGACATAGAGATTTTCGATGGAATTCCAAGATTTCACTCTCAAACAAGTGCTACTTTGAGGCCTATGGCAAGTGATTCTTAGAAAAACGCCTAATGGTCCACTTGTTCAAATTTAGGTTTTCTAGGGTGAGGCATTTGATTCCACAACCGTGAAAAAGTCTAGCCTCGATGCTATCGCCTGACCGAAAACTTCTCTTTGTTTGTAGTTCGCGTTGAAATCAACGCCAGCCAGTCCCTAATGTCACATCCAAAACATATATTCATGGTTGGGCAACGCAATGTAATTGATCCTACCATCATCTAACCTGTCCACCCTAACTTCCTATGTACCTTTCTTTGTCGCTCCCCTTCTTGTTTCGGTTCGTTGGTCGACAAAGAGATTTTCGATGGAATTCCAAGATTTCACTCTAAACAAGTGCTACTTTGAGGCCTATGGCAAGTGATTCATAGAAAAACTCTCTAATGGTCCACTTGTTCAAATTTAGGTTCTCTAGGGTGAGGCTTTTGATTCCACAACCGCGAAAAAGTCTAGCCTCGATGCTATCGCCGGATGGAAACTTCTCTTGTTTGTAGTTCACGGCTGAAATCAACGCCAAGAGTCCCTAATGTCACATCCGTAAACATATATTAACGGTTGGGGAACGAATGTAATTGATCCTACCATCATCTAACCTATCCACCCCAACTTCCTATGTACCTTTCGTGTCATTGCCCTTCTTGTCTCGGTTCGTTGGTCGACATAGAGATTTTCGATGGAATTCCAAGATTTCACTCTCAACAAGTGCTACTTTGAGGCCTATGGCAAGTGATTCATAGAAAACTCTCTAATGGTCCACTTGTTCAAATTTAGGTTTTCTAGGGTGAGGCATTTGATTCCACAACCGCAAAAAAGTCTAGCTCGATTATATCACCGGATTGGAAACTTCTCTTTGTTTGTAGTTCGTGCTGAAATCAACGCCAAAGAGTCCCTAATGTCACATCCGAAAACATATATTAACGGTTGGGGAACGCAATGTAATTGATCCTACCATCATCTAACCTATCCAACCCCAACTTCCTATGTACCTTTCATGTCGCTCCCTTCTTGTTTCGGGTTCGTAGGTCTCGACATAGAGATTTTCGATGGAATTCCAAGATTTCACTCTCAACAAGTGCTACTTTGAGGCCTATGGCAAGTGATTCATAGAAAAACTCTCTAATGGTCCACTTGTTCAAATTTAGGTTCTCTAGGGTGAGGCATTTGATTCCACAACCGCCAAAAAAGTCTAGCTCGATGCAATCACCGGATTGGAAACTTCTCTTTGTTTGTAGTTCGCGTGAAATCAACGCCAGCCCCCTAATGTCACATCCGAAACATATATTAACGGTTGGGGAACGCAATGTAATTGATCCTACCATCATCTAACCTATCCACCCCAACTTCCTATGTACCTTTCGTGTCGCTTCCCCTTCTTGTTTCTCGGTTCGTTGGTCGACAAAGAGATTTTCGATGGAATTCCAAGATTTCACTCTCAACAAGTGCTACTTTGAGGCCTATGGCAAGTGATTCATAGAAAAACTCCCTAATGGTCCACTTGTTCAAATTTAGGTTCTCTAGGGTGAGGCATTTGATTCCACAACCGCGAAAAGTCTAGCCTGATGCTATCGCCGGATCGAAACTTCTCTTTGTTTGTAGTTCGCGCTGAAATCAACGCCGCCAGTCCCTAATGTCACATCCGAAACATATATTAACGGTTGGGGAACGCAATGTAATTGATCCTACCATCATCTAACCTATCCACCCCAACTTCCTATGTACCTTTCGTGTCGCTCCCCTCTTGCTTCGGTTCGTTGGGCTCCACATAGAGATTTTCAATGGAATTCCAAGATTTCACTCTCAACAAGTGCTACTTTGAGGCCTATGGCAAGTGATTCTTAGAAAAATGCTCTAATGGTCCACTTCTTCAAATTTAGGTTTTCTAGGGTGAGGCATTTGATTCCACAACCGTAAAAAGTCTAGCTCCATTCTATCGCCGGATTGGAAACTTCTCTTTGTTTGTAGTTCGCGCTGAAATCAACGCCAGCAGTCCCTAATGTCACATCCATAAACATATATTAACGGTTGGGGAACGCAATGTAATTGATCCTACCATCATCTAACCTATCCACCCCAACTTCCTATGTACCTTTCGTGTC
Source organism: Hyparrhenia diplandra (assembly GCA_015847255.1). Taxonomy (NCBI): domain Eukaryota; kingdom Viridiplantae; phylum Streptophyta; class Magnoliopsida; order Poales; family Poaceae; genus Hyparrhenia; species Hyparrhenia diplandra. The sequence continues at coordinate 44,920 of JADLZK010010956.1, read as the reverse complement.
GTTCCCCTTCTTATTTCGGTTCGTAGGTCGACATAGAGATTTTCGATGGAATTCCAAGATTTCACTCTCAACAAGTGCTACTTTGAGGCCTATGGCAAGTGATTCATAGAAAAACGCTCTAATGGTCCACTTGTTCAAATTTAGGTTCTCTAGGGTGAGGCATTTGATTCCACAACCGCGAAAAAGTCTAGCTCGATGCTATCGCCGGACTGGAAACTTCTCTTTGTTTGTAGTTCGCGATGAAATCAACGCCAGCAGTCCCTAATGTCACATCCAGAAACATATATTAACGGTTGGGGAACGCAATGTAATTGATCCTACCATCATCTAACCTATCCACCCCAACTTCCTATGTACCTTCCCGTCGTTCCCCTTCTTGTTTTGCTTCGTAGGTCGACATAGAGATTTTCGATGGAATTCCAAGATTTCACTCTAAACAAGTGCTACTTTTGAGGCCTATGGCAAGTGATTCATAGAAAACTCTCTAATGGTCCACTTGTTCAAATTTAGGTTTTCTAGGGTGAGGCATTTGATTCCACAACCGCCAAAAGTCTAGCTCGATGCTATCGCCGATTGAAACTTCTCTTTGTTTGTAGTTCGTGCTGAAATCAACGCCAGCAATCCCTAATGTCACATCCAAACATATATTAACGGTTGGGAACGCAATGTAATTGATCCTACCATCATCTAACCTATCCACCCCAACTTCCTATGTACCTTTCGTGTCGCTCCCCTTCTTGTTTCGGTTCATAGGTCGACATAGAGATTTTCGATTTAATTCCAAGATTTCACTCTCAACAAGTGCTACTTTGAGGCCTATGGCAAGTGATTCTTAGAAAAACGCCCTAATGGTCCACTTGTTCAAATTTAGGTTTTCTAGGGTGAGGCATTTGATTCCACAACCGCAAAAAAAGTCTAGCCTCGATTCTATCGCCGGATTGGAAACTTCTCTTTGTTTGTAGTTCGCGCTGAAATCAACGCCAGCCAATCCCTAATGTCACATCCGAGAAACATATATTAACGGTTGGGGAACGCAATGTAATTGATCCTACCATCATCTAACCTATCAACCCCAACTTCCTATGTACCTTTCGTGTCGCTCCCCTTCTTGTTTCGGGTTCGTAGGTCGACATAGAGATTTTCGATGGAATTCCAAGATTTCACTCTAAACAAGTGCTACTTTGAGGCCCTATGGCAAGTGATTCATAGAAAAACTGCCTAATGGTCCACTTGTTCAAATTTAGGTTCTCTAGGGTGAGGCATTTGATTCCACAACCGCAAAAAGTCTAGCTCGATGCTATCGCCGATTGAAACTTCTCTTTGTTTGTAGTTCGCGCTGAAATCAACGCCGCCTAGTCCCTAATGTCACATCCAAAACATATATTAACGGTTGGGGAACGCAATGTAATTGATCCTACCATCATCTAACCTATCAACCCCAACTTCCTATGTACCTTTCGTGTCGCTCCCCTTCTTGTTTCGGTTTGTAGGTTGACATAGAGATTTTCGATGGAATTCCAAGATTTCACTCTCAACAAGTGCTACTTTGAGGCCTATGGCAAGTGATTCTTAGAAAACGCCTAATGGTCCACTTGTTCAAATTTAGGTTTTCTAGGGTGAGGCATTTGATTCCACAACCGCAAAAAAAGTCTAGCTCGATACTATCGCCGGATTGGAAAACTTCTCTTTGTTTGTAGTTCGCGCTGAAATCAACGCCAGCAGTCCCTAATGTCACATCCGTAAACATATATTAACGGTTGGGGAACGCAATGTAATTGATCCTACCATCATCTAACCTATCCACCCTAACTTCCTATGTACCTTTCCTGTCGCCCCCTTCTTGTTTTGCTGGGTTCTTTTTTTGTCGACACGTAGATTTTTGATGGAATTCCAAGATTTCACTCTAAACAAGTGCTACTTTGAGGCCTATGGCAAGTGATTCATAGAAAAACTCTCTAATGGTCCACTTGTTCAAATTTAGGTTCTCTAGGGTGAGGCATTTGATTCCACATCCGTGAAAAGTCTAGCTCGATGCTATCGCCGACTGAAAACTTCTCTTTGTTTGTAGTTCACTGAAATCAACGCCGCCAGCCCCTAATGTCACATCCGAAAACATATATTAACGGTTGGGGAACGCAATGTAATTGATCCTACCATCATCTAACCTATCAACCCCAACTTCCTATGTACCTTTCGTGTCGCTCCCTTCTTGTTTCCTGGTTCGTAGGTCGACATAGAGATTTTCGATGGAATTCCAAGATTTCACTCTAAACAAGTGCTACTTTGAGGCCTATGGCAAGTGATTCATAGAAAAAACTCTCTAATGGTCCACTTGTTCAAATTTAGGTTTGCTAGGGTGAGGCATTTGATTCCACAACCGTGAAAAAGTCTAGCTCGATACTATCGCCGAATGGAAACTTCTTTTGTTTGTAGTTCGCGCTGAAATCAACGCCAAAGCCCCTAATGTCACATCCGAAAACATATATTAACGGTTGAGGAACGCAATGTAATTGATCCTACCATCATCTAACCTATCCACCCCAACTTCCTATGTACCTTTCGTGTCGCTCCCTTCTTGTTTCGTTCGTAGGTCGATTAGAGATTTTTGATGGAATTCCAAGATTTCACTCTAAACAAGTGCTACTTTGAGGCCTATGGCAAGTGATTCATAGAAAAACTTAATGGTCCACTTGTTCAAATTTAGGTTCGCTAGGGTGAGGCATTTGATTCCACATCCGTGAAAAGTCTAGCCTGATGCTATCGCCTGACCGAAACTTCTCTTTGTTTGTAGTTCGCGCTGAAATCAACGCCAAAGAAGTCCCTAATGTCACATCCGAGAAACATATATTAACGGTTGGGGAACGCAATGTAATTGATCCTACCATCATCTAACCTATCAACCCCAACTTCCTATGTACCTTTCGTGTCGCTTCCCCTTCTTGTTTCGGGTTCGTAGGTCGACATAGAGATTTTCGATGGAATTCCAAGATTTCACTCTCAACAAGTGCTACTTTGAGGCCTATGGCAAGTGATTCTAGAAAAAACGCTCTAATGGTCCACTTGTTCAAATTTAGGTTTTCTAGGGTGAGGCATTTGATTCCACAACCGCAAAAAAGTCTAGCTCGATACTATCGCCAGATTGGAAACTTCTCTTTGTTTGTAGTTCGCGCTGAAATCAACGCCAGCAGTCCCTAATGTCACATCCAGAAACATATATTAACGGTTGGGGAACGCAATGTAATTGATCCTACCATCATCTAACCTATCCACCCCAACTTCCTATGTACCTTTCCCCTGTCGTTCCTTCTTGTTTCGTTCGTAGGTCGACATACGAGATTTTCGATGGAATTCCAAGATTTCACTCTAAACAAGTGCTACTTTGAGGCCTATGGCAAGTGATTCATAGAAAAACTCTCTAATGGTCCACTTGTTCAAATTTAGGTTTTCTAGGGTGAGGCATTTGATTCCACATCCGCAAAAATTCTAGCTCGATGCTATCGCACGACCGAAACTTCTCTTTGTTTGTAGTTCGTGCTGAAATCAACGCCGCCAGTCCCTAATGTCACATCCGTAAACATATATTAACGGTTGGGGAACGCAATGTAATTGATCCTACCATCATCTAACCTATCCACCCCAACTTCCTATGTACCTTTCGTGTCGCTCCCCTTCTTGTTTCGGGTCGTTGGTCGACATAGAGATTTTCGATGGAATTCCAAGATTTCACTCTAAACAAGTGCTACTTTGAGGCCTATGGCAAGTGATTCTTAGAAAACGCTCTAATGGTCCACTTCTTCAAATTTAGGTTTTCTAGGGTGAGGCATTTGATTCAACAACCGCAAAAAAGTCTAGCTCGATACTATCGCCGGATTGGAAACTTCTCTTTGTTTGTAGTTCGCGCTGAAATCAACGCCAAGCCCCTAATGTCACATCGAGAAACAAATATTAACGGTTGCGAAACGCAATGTAATTGATCCTACCATCATCTAACCTATCCACCCCAACTTCCTATGTACCTTTCCCCCGTCGCTCCCCTTCTTGTTTTTTCGGTTCGTAGGTCGACATAGAGATTTTCGATGGAATTCCAAGATTTCACTCTAAACAAGTGCTACTTTGAGGCCTATGGCAAGTGATTCATAGAAAAACTCTCTAATGGTCCACTTGTTCAAATTTAGGTTTTCTAGGGTGAGGCATTTGATTCCACATCCGTGAAAAGTCTAGCTCGATGCTATCGCCCGGATTGAAACTTCTCTTTGTTTGTAGTTCGTGCTGAAATCAACGCCGCAGTCCCCTAATGTCACATCCAGAAACATATATTAACGGTTGGGGAACGCAATGTAATTGATCCTACCATCATCTAACCTATCCACCCCAACTTCCTATGTACCTTTCGTGTCGCTCCCCTTCTTGTTTCGGTTCGTAGGTCGACATAGAGATTTTCGATGGAATTCCAAGATTTCACTCTCAACAAGTGCTACTTTGAGGCCTATGGCAAGTGATTCTTAGAAAAAACTCTCTAATGGTCCACTTGTTCAAATTTAGGTTTTCTAGGGTGAGGCATTTGATTCCACAACCGCAAAAAAAGTCTAGCTCGATACTATCGCCGGATTGGAAACTTCTCTTTGTTTGTAGTTCGCGCTGAAATCAACGCCCGCCAGTCCCTAATGTCACATCCAGAAACATATATTAACGGTTGGGGAACGCAATGTAATTGATCCTACCATCATCTAACCTATCCACCCCAACTTCCTATGTACCTTTCCCCCCGCTCCCCTTCTTGTTTCGGTTCGTTGGTCGACATAGAGATTTTCGATGGAATTCCAAGATTTCACTCTAAACAAGTGCTACTTTGAGGCCTATGGCAAGTGATTCATAGAAAAACTCTCTAATGGTCCACTTGTTCAAATTTAGGTTTTCTAGGGTGAGGCATTTGATTCCACATCCGTGAAAAGTCTAGCTCGATACTATCGCCGGATTGGAAACTTCTCTTTGTTTGTAGTTCGTGCTGAAATCAACGCCCAAGAGTCCCCTAATGTCACATCCAGAAACATATATTAACGGTTGGGGAACGCAATGTAATTGATCCTACCATCATCTAACCTATCAACCCCAACTTCCTATGTACCTTTCGTGTCGTTCCCCTTCTTGTTTCGGTTCGTAGGTCGACATAGAGATTTTCGATGGAATTCCAAGATTTCACTCTCAACAAGTGCTACTTTGAGGCCTATGGCAAGTGATTCATAGAAAAACGCTCTAATGGTCCACTTGTTCAAATTTAGGTTTTCTAGGGTGAGGCATTTGATTCCACAACCGTAAAAAGTCTATCTCGATACTATCGCCGGATTGGAAACTTCTCTTTGTTTGTAGTTCGCGCTGAAATCAACGCCAGCAGTCCCTAATGTCACATCGAGAAACATATATTAACGGTTGCGGAACGCAATGTAATTGATCCTACCATCATCTAACCTATCCACCCTAACTTCCTATGTACCTTTCGTGTCGTTCCCCTTCTTGTTTCGGTTCGTAGGTCGACACAGAGATTTTTGATGGAATTCCAAGATTTCACTCTAAACAAGTGCTACTTTGAGGCCTATGGCAAGTGATTCATAGAAAAACTCTCTAATGGTCCACTTGTTCAAATTTAGGTTCTCTAGGGTGAGGCATTTGATTCCACATCCGTGAAAAAGTCTAGCTCGATACTATCGCCGGTTTGGAAACTTCTCTTTGCTTGTAGTTCGTGCTGAAATCAACGCCAGCAGTCCCTAATGTCACATCCAGAAACATATATTAACGGTTGGGGAACGCAATGTAATTGATCCTACCATCATCTAACCTATCCACCCCAACTTCCTATGTACCTTTCGTGTCGTTCCCCTTCTTGTTTCGGTTCGTAGGTCGACATAGAGATTTTCGATGGAATTCCAAGATTTCACTCTCAACAAGTGCTACTTTGAGGCCTATGGCAAGTGATTCTTAGAAAAACGCTCTAATGGTCCACTTGTTCAAATTTAGGTTTTCTAGGGTGAGGCATTTGATTCCACAACCGCAAAAAGTCTAGCTCGATACTATCGCCAGATTGGAAACTTCTCTTTGTTTGTAGTTCGCGCTGAAATCAACGCCACCAGTCCCTAATGTCACATCGAGAAACATATATTAACGGTTGCGGAACGCAATGTAATTGATCCTACCATCATCTAACCTATCCACCCCAACTTCCTATGTACCTTTCCCCGTCGTTCCCCTTCTTGTTTCGGTTCGTTGGTCGACATAGAGAGATTTTTGATGGAATTCCAAGATTTCACTCTAAACAAGTGCTACTTTGAGGCCTATGGCAAGTGATTCATAGAAAAACTCTCTAATGGTCCACTTGTTCAAATTTAGGTTTTCTAGGGTGAGGCATTTGATTCCACATCCGTGAAAAAGTCTAGCTCGATGCTATCGCCGGATTGGAAACTTCTCTTTGTTTGTAGTTCGTGCTGAAATCAACGCCAGCAGTCCCTAATGTCACATCCAGAAACATATATTAACGGTTGGGGAACGCAATGTAATTGATCCTACCATCATCTAACCTATCCACCCCAACTTCCTATGTACCTTTCGTGTCGCTCCCCTTCTTGTTTCGTTCGTAGGTCGACATAGAGATTTTCGATGGAATTCCAAGATTTCACTCTCAACAAGTGCTACTTTGAGGCCTATGGCAAGTGATTCTTAGAAAAATGCTCTAATGGTCCACTTGTTCAAATTTAGGTTTTCTAGGGTGAGGCATTTGATTCCACAACCGTGAAAAAGTCTAGCTCGATACTATCGCCGGATTGGAAACTTCTCTTTGTTTGTAGTTCGTGCTGAAATCAACGCCAGCAGTCCCTAATGTCACATCGAGAAACATATATTAACGGTTGGGGAACGCAATGTAATTGATCCTACCATCATCTAACCTATCCACCCCAACTTCCTATGTACCTTTCCTGTCGTTCCCCTTCTTGTTTCGGTTCGTAGGTCGACATAGAGATTTTCGATGGAATTCCAAGATTTCACTCTAAACAAGTGCTACTTTGAGGCCTATGGCAAGTGATTCATAGAAAAACTCTCTAATGGTCCACTTGTTCAAATTTAGGTTTTCTAGGGTGAGGCATTTGATTCCACAACCGTGAAAAATTCTAGCTCGATACTATCGCCGGATTGAAACTTCTCTTTGTTTGTAGTTCGTGCTGAAATCAACGCCAAAGTCCCCTAATGTCACATCCGAAAACATATATTAACGGTTGGGGAACGCAATGTAATTGATCCTACCATCATCTAACCTACCAACCCCAACTTCCTATGTACCTTTCGTGTCGTTCCCCTTCTTGTTTCGGTTCGTAGGTCGACATAGAGATTTTCGATGGAATTCCAAGATTTCACTCTCAACAAGTGCTACTTTGAGGCCTATGGCAAGTGATTCATAGAAAAACTCTCTAATGGTCCACTTGTTCAAATTTAGGTTTTCTAGGGTGAGGCATTTGATTCCACAACCGCAAAAAAGTCTAGCTCGATACTATCGCCGGATTGGAAACTTCTCTTTGTTTGTAGTTCGCGCTGAAATCAACGCCAGCAGTCCCTAATGTCACATCGAGAAACATATATTAACGGTTGCGGAACGCAATGTAATTGATCCTACCATCATCTAACCTATCCACCCCAACTTCCTATGTACCTTCCCTGTCGTTCCCCTTCTTGTTTCGGTTCGTTGGTCGACAAAGAGATTTTCGATGGAATTCCAAGATTTCACTCTAAACAAGTGCTACTTTGAGGCCTATGGCAAGTGATTCATAGAAAAACTCTCTAATGGTCCACTTGTTCAAATTTAGGTTTTTCTAGGGTGAGGCATTTGATTCCACATCCGTGAAAAAAAGTCTAGCTCGATGCTATCGCCGGATTGAAACTTCTCTTTGTTTGTAGTTCGTGCTGAAATCAACGCCAGCCAGTCCCCTAATGTCACATCCAAAACATATATTAACGGTTGGGGAACGCAATGTAATTGATCCTACCATCATCTAACCTATCAACCCCAACTTCCTATGTACCTTTTCGTGTCGTTCCCCTTCTTGTTTCGGTTCGTAGGTCGACATAGAGATTTTCGATGGAATTCCAAGATTTCACTCTCAACAAGTGCTACTTTGAGGCCTATGGCAAGTGATTCATAGAAAACTCTCTAATGGTCCACTTGTTCAAATTTAGGTTTTCTAGGGTGAGGCATTTGATTCCACAACCGCAAAAAAGTCTAGCTCGATACTATCGCCGGATTGGAAACTTCTCTTTGTTTGTAGTTCGCGCTGAAATCAACGCCAGCAGTCCCTAATGTCACATCGAGAAACATATATTAACGGTTGCGGAACGCAATGTAATTGATCCTACCATCATCTAACCTATCCACCCCAACTTCCTATGTACCTTTCGTGTCGTTCCCCTTCTTGTTTCGGTTCGTAGGTCGACATAGAGATTTTCGATGGAATTCCAAGATTTCACTCTAAACAAGTGCTACTTTGAGGCCTATGGCAAGTGATTCATAGAAAAACTCTAATGGTCCACTTGTTCAAATTTAGGTTTTCTAGGGTGAGGCATTTGATTCCACATCCGTGAAAAAAGTCTAGCTCGATGCTATCGCCGGATTGAAACTTCTCTTTGTTTGTAGTTCGTGCTGAAATCAACGCCCAGCAAATCCCTAATGTCACATCCAGAAACATAAATTAACGGTTGGGGAACGCAATGTAATTGATCCTACCATCATCTAACCTATCAACCCCAACTTCCTATGTACCTTTCGTGTCGTTCCCCTTCTTGTTTCGGTTCGTAGGTCGACATAGAGATTTTCGATGGAATTCCAAGATTTCACTCTCAACAAGTGCTACTTTGAGGCCTATGGCAAGTGATTCTTAGAAAAACGCTCTAATGGTCCACTTGTTCAAATTTAGGTTTTCTAGGGTGAGGCATTTGATTCCACAACCGCAAAAAATTCTAGCTCGATACTATCGCCGGATTGGAAACTTCTCTTTGTTTGTAGTTCGCGCTGAAATCAACGCCAGCAGTCCCTAATGTCACATCCAGAAACATATATTAACGGTTGGGGAACGCAATGTAATTGATCCTACCATCATCTAACCTATCCACCCCAACTTCCTATGTACCTTTCCTGTCGTTCCCCTTCTTGTTTCGGTTCGTTGGTCGACACAGAGATTTTTGATGGAATTCCAAGATTTCACTCTAAACAAGTGCTACTTTGAGGCCTATGGCAAGTGATTCATAGAAAAACTCTCTAATGGTCCACTTGTTCAAATTTAGGTTTTCTAGGGTGAGGCATTTGATTCCACAACCGCAAAAAGTCTAGCTCGATACTATCGCCGGATTGGAAACTTCTCTTTGTTTGTAGTTCGTGCTGAAATCAACGCCAGCAGTCCCTAATGTCACATCCAGAAACATATATTAACGGTTGGGGAACGCAATGTAATTGATCCTACCATCATCTAACCTATCCACCCCAACTTCCTATGTACCTTTCCTGTCGTTCCCCTTCTTGTTTCGGTTTGTAGGTCGACATAGAGATTTTCGATGGAATTCCAAGATTTCACTCTAAACAAGTGCTACTTTGAGGCCTATGGCAAGTGATTCATAGAAAAACTCTCTAATGGTCCACTTGTTCAAATTTAGGTTTTCTAGGGTGAGGCATTTGATTCCACATCCGTGAAAAAGTCTAGCTCGATGCTATCGCCGGATTGAAACTTCTCTTTGTTTGTAGTTCGTGCTGAAATCAACGCCAGCAGTCCCTAATGTCACATCCGAAACATATATTAACGGTTGGGGAACGCAATGTAATTGATCCTACCATCATCTAACCTATCCACCCCAACTTCCTATGTACCTTTCGTGTCGCTCCCCTTCTTGTTTCGGTTCGTAGGTCGACATAGAGATTTTCGATGGAATTCCAAGATTTCACTCTCAACAAGTGCTACTTTGAGGCCTATGGCAAGTGATTCTTAGAAAAACGCTCTAATGGTCCACTTGTTCAAATTTAGGTTTTCTAGGGTGAGGCATTTGATTCCACATCCGTGAAAAAGTCTAGCTCGATGCTATCGCCGGATTGGAAACTTCTCTTTGTTTGTAGTTCGCGCTGAAATCAACGCCAGCAGTCCCTAATGTCACATCCAGAAACATATATTAACGGTTGGGGAACGCAATGTAATTGATCCTACCATCATCTAACCTATCCACCCCAACTTCCTATGTACCTTTCGTGTCGCTCCCCTTCTTGTTTCGTTTTTCGTTGGTCGACATAGAGATTTTCGATGGAATTCCAAGATTTCACTCTCAACAAGTGCTACTTTGAGGCCTATGGCAAGTGATTCTTAGAAAAACGCTCTAATGGTCCACTTGTTCAAATTTAGGTTTTCTAGGGTGAGGCATTTGATTCCACAACCGCAAAAAAGTCTAGCTCGATACTATCGCCGGATTGGAAACTTCTCTTTGTTTGTAGTTCGCGCTGAAATCAACGCCAGCCAGTCCCTAATGTCACATCCAAACATATATTAACGGTTGAGGAAACGCAATGTAATTGATCCTACCATCATCTAACCTATCCACCCCAACTTCCTATGTACCTTTCGTGTCGTTCCCCTTCTTGTTTCGGTTTGTAGGTCGACATAGAGATTTTCGATGGAATTCCAAGATTTCACTCTAAACAAGTGCTACTTTGAGGCCTATGGCAAGTGATTCATAGAAAAACTCACTAATGGTCCACTTGTTCAAATTTAGGTTTTCGCTAGGGTGAGGCATTTGATTCCACATCCGTGAAAAAAGTCTAGCTCGATACTATCGCCGGATTGGAAACTTCTCTTTGTTTGTAGTTCGTGCTGAAATCAACGCCGCCAGTCCCTAATGTCACATCCAGAAACATATATTAACGGTTGGGGAACGCAATGTAATTGATCCTACCATCATCTAACCTATCCACCCCAACTTCCTATGTACCTTTCGTGTCGTTCCCCTTCTTGTTTCGGTTCGTAGGTCGACACAGAGATTTTCGATGGAATTCCAAGATTTCACTCTCAACAAGTGCTACTTTGAGGCCTATGGCAAGTGATTCATAGAAAAACTCTCTAATGGTCCACTTGTTCAAATTTAGGTTTTCTAGGGTGAGGCATTTGATTCCACAACCGCAAAAAAGTCTAGCTCGATACTATCGCCGGATTGGAAACTTCTCTTTGTTTGTAGTTCGCGCTGAAATCAACGCCAACAGTCCCTAATGTCACATCCAGAAACATATATTAACGGTTGGGGAACGCAATGTAATTGATCCTACCATCATCTAACCTATCCACCCCAACTTCCTATGTACCTTTCGTGTCGTTCCCCTTCTTGTTTCGGTTCGTTGGTCGACACAGAGATTTTCGATGGAATTCCAAGATTTCACTCTAAACAAGTGCTACTTTGAGGCCTATGGCAAGTGATTCATAGAAAAACTCTCTAATGGTCCACTTGTTCAAATTTAGGTTTTCTAGGGTGAGGCATTTGATTCCACATCCGTGAAAATATCTAGCTCGATGCTATCGCCGGACTGGAAACTTCTCTTTGTTTGTAGTTCGTGCTGAAATCAACGCCGGCAGTCCCCTAATGTCACATCCAGAAACATATATTAACGGTTGGGGAACGCAATGTAATTGATCCTACCATCATCTAACCTATCCACCCCAACTTCCTATGTACCTTTCGTGTCGTTCCCCTTCTTGTTTCGGTTCGTAGGTCGACATAGAGATTTTCGATGGAATTCCAAGATTTCACTCTAAACAAGTGCTACTTTGAGGCCTATGGCAAGTGATTCATAGAAAAACTCTCTAATGGTCCACTTGTTCAAATTTAGGTTTTCTAGGGTGAGGCATTTGATTCCACATCCGTGAAAAAGTCTAGCTCGATACTATCGCCGGATTGGAAACTTCTCTTTGTTTGTAGTTCGCGCTGAAATCAACGCCAAGTCCCTAATGTCACATCCGTAAACATATATTAACGGTTGGGGAACGCAATGTAATTGATCCTACCATCATCTAACCTATCCACCCCAACTTCCTATGTACCTTTCCCTGTCGTTCCCCTTCTTGTTTCGTTTCGGTTGGTCGGTCGACATAGAGATTTTCGATGGAATTCCAAGATTTCACTCTAAACAAGTGCTACTTTGAGGCCTATGGCAAGTGATTCATAGAAAAACTCTCTAATGGTCCACTTGTTCAAATTTAGGTTTTCTAGGGTGAGGCATTTGATTCCACATCCGTGAAAAAGTCTAGCTCGATGCTATCGCCGGACTGGAAACTTCTCTTTGTTTGTAGTTCGTGCTGAAATCAACGCCAGCAGTCCCTAATGTCACATCCAGAAACATATATTAACGGTTGGGGAACGCAATGTAATTGATCCTACCATCATCTAACCTATCCACCCCAACTTCCTATGTACCTTTCGTGTCGTTCCCCTTCTTGTTTCGGTTTCGTAGGTCGACATAGAGATTTTCGATGGAATTCCAAGATTTCACTCTCAACAAGTGCTACTTTGAGGCCTATGGCAAGTGATTCTTAGAAAAACGCTCTAATGGTCCACTTGTTCAAATTTAGGTTTTCTAGGGTGAGGCATTTGATTCCACAACCGCAAAAAAGTCTAGCTCGATACTATCGCCGGATTGGAAACTTCTCTTTGTTTGTAGTTCGCGCTGAAATCAACGCCACCAGTCCCTAATGTCACATCCAGAAACATATATTAACGGTTGGGGAACGCAATGTAATTGATCCTACCATCATCTAACCTATCCACCCCAACTTCCTATGTACCTTTCGTGTCGTTCCCCTTCTTGTTTTTGGTTCGTTGGTCGACATAGAGATTTTCGATGGAATTCCAAGATTTCACTCTAAACAAGTGCTACTTTGAGGCCTGTGGCAAGTGATTCATAGAAAAACTCTCTAATGGTACACTTGTTCAAATTTAGGTTCTCTAGGGTGAGGCATTTGATTCCACAACCGTGAAAAAGTCTAGCTCGATACTATCGCCGGATTGGAAACTTCTCTTTGTTTGTAGTTCGCGCTGAAATCAACGCCAGCAGTCCCTAATGTCACATCCAGAAACATATATTAACGGTTGGGGAACGCAATGTAATTGATCCTACCATCATCTAACCTATCCACCCCAACTTCCTATGTACCTTTCGTGTCGTTCCCCTTCTTGTTTCGGTTCGTTGGTCGACACAGAGATTTTCGATGGAATTCCAAGATTTCACTCTAAACAAGTGCTACTTTGAGGCCTATGGCAAGTGATTCATAGAAAAACTCTCTAATGGTCCACTTGTTCAAATTTAGGTTTTCTAGGGTGAGGCATTTGATTCCACATCCGTGAAAAAGTCTAGCTCGATACTATCGCCGGATTGAAACTTCTCTTTGTTTGTAGTTCGTGCTGAAATCAACGCCAGCCAGTCCCTAATGTCACATCCAGAAACATATATTAACGGTTGGGGAACGCAATGTAATTGATCCTACCATCATCTAACCTATCCACCCCAACTTCCTATGTACCTTTCCTGTCGCTCCCCTTCTTGTTTCGGTTCGTTGGTCGACACAGAGATTTTCGATGGAATTCCAAGATTTCACTCTAAACAAGTGCTACTTTGAGGCCTATGGCAAGTGATTCATAGAAAAACTCTCTAATGGTCCACTTGTTCAAATTTAGGTTCTCTAGGGTGAGGCATTTGATTCCACATCCGTGAAAAAAGTCTAGCTCGATGCTATCGCCGGACCGAAACTTCTCTTTGTTTGTAGTTCGCGCTGAAATCAACGCCAGCAGTCCCTAATGTCACATCCAGAAACATATATTAACGGTTGGGGAACGCAATGTAATTGATCCTACCATCATCTAACCTATCCACCCCAACTTCCTATGTACCTTTCGTGTCGTTCCCCTTCTTGTTTCGGTTCGTTGGTCGACATAGAGATTTTCGATGGAATTCCAAGATTTCACTCTCAACAAGTGCTACTTTGAGGCCTATGGCAAGTGATTCATAGAAAAACTCTCTAATGGTCCACTTGTTCAAATTTAGGTTTTCTAGGGTGAGGCATTTGATTCCACAACCGCAAAAAAGTCTAGCTCGATACTATCGCCGGATTGGAAACTTCTCTTTGTTTGTAGTTCGCGCTGAAATCAACGCCAGGCAGTCCCCTAATGTCACATCCAAAACATATATTAACGGTTGGGGAACGCAATGTAATTGATCCTACCATCATCTAACCTATCCACCCCAACTTCCTATGTACCTTTCCTGTCGTTCCCCTTCTTGTTTCGGTTCGTTGGTCGACATAGAGATTTTTCGATGGAATTCCAAGATTTCACTCTAAACAAGTGCTACTTTGAGGCCTATGGCAAGTGATTCATAGAAAAACTCTCTAATGGTCCACTTGTTCAAATTTAGGTTCTCTAGGGTGAGGCATTTGATTCCACATCCGTGAAAAAGTCTAGCTCGATGCTATCGCCGGATTGAAACTTCTCTTTGTTTGTAGTTCGCGCTGAAATCAACGCCAGCCGAGTCCCTAATGTCACATCCAGAAACATATATTAACGGTTGGGGAACGCAATGTAATTGATCCTACCATCATCTAACCTATCCACCCCAACTTCCTATGTACCTTTCGTGTCGTTCCCCTTCTTGTTTCGGTTCGTAGGTCGACATAGAGATTTTCGATGGAATTCCAAGATTTCACTCTCAACAAGTGCTACTTTGAGGCCTATGGCAAGTGATTCATAGAAAAACGCTCTAATGGTCCACTTGTTCAAATTTAGGTTTTCTAGGGTGAGGCATTTGATTCCACAACCGCAAAAAAGTCTAGCTCGATACTATCGCCGGATTGGAAACTTCTCTTTGTTTGTAGTTCGCGCTGAAATCAACGCCAGCAGTCCCTAATGTCACATCGAGAAACATATATTAACGGTTGCGGAACGCAATGTAATTGATCCTACCATCATCTAACCTATCCACCCTAACTTCCTATGTACCTTTCCTGTCGTTCCCCTTCTTGTTTCGGTTCGTTGGTCGACACAGAGATTTTCGATGGAATTCCAAGATTTCACTCTAAACAAGTGCTACTTTGAGGCCTATGGCAAGTGATTCATAGAAAAACTCTCTAATGGTCCACTTGTTCAAATTTAGGTTTTCTAGGGTGAGGCATTTGATTCCACAACCGTGAAAAAGTCTAGCTCGATGCTATCGCCGGATTGAAACTTCTCTTTGTTTGTAGTTCGCGCTGAAATCAACGCCAGCAGTCCCTAATGTCACATCCAGAAACATATATTAACGGTTGGGGAACGCAATGTAATTGATCCTACCATCATCTAACCTATCCACCCCAACTTCCTATGTACCTTTCGTGTCGTTCCCCTTCTTGTTTCGTTTTGTAGGTCGACATAGAGATTTTCGATGGAATTCCAAGATGTCACTCTCAACAAGTGCTACTTTGAGGCCTATGGCAAGTGATTCATAGAAAAACGCTCTAATGGTCCACTTGTTCAAATTTAGGTTTTCTAGGGTGAGGCATTTGATTCCACAACCGCAAAAAAGTCTAGCTCGATACTATCGCCGGATTGGAAACTTCTCTTTGTTTGTAGTTCGCGCTGAAATCAACGCCAGCAGTCCCTAATGTCACATCCAGAAACATATATTAACGGTTGGGGAACGCAATGTAATTGATCCTACCATCATCTAACCTATCCACCCTAACTTCCTATGTACCTTTCCTGTCGTTCCCCTTCTTGTTTCGGTTCGTTGGTCGACACAGAGATTTTCGATGGAATTCCAAGATTTCACTCTAAACAAGTGCTACTTTGAGGCCTATGGCAAGTGATTCATAGAAAAACTCTCTAATGGTCCACTTGTTCAAATTTAGGTTTTCTAGGGTGAGGCATTTGATTCCACATCCGTGAAAAAGTCTAGCTCGATGCTATCGCCGGACTGGAAACTTCTCTTTGTTTGTAGTTCGCGCTGAAATCAACGCCAGCAGTCCCTAATGTCACATCCAGAAACATATATTAACGGTTGGGGAACGCAATGTAATTGATCCTACCATCATCTAACCTATCCACCCCAACTTCCTATGTACCTTTCGTGTCGTTCCCCTTCTTGTTTCGGTTCGTAGGTCGACATAGAGATTTTCGATGGAATTCCAAGATTTCACTCTCAACAAGTGCTACTTTGAGGCCTATGGCAAGTGATTCATAGAAAAACTCTCTAATGGTCCACTTGTTCAAATTTAGGTTTTCTAGGGTGAGGCATTTGATTCCACAACCGCGAAAAAGTCTAGCTCGATACTATCGCCGGATTGGAAACTTCTCTTTGTTTGTAGTTCGCGCTGAAATCAACGCCAGCAGTCCCTAATGTCACATCCAGAAACATATATTAACGGTTGGGGAACGCAATGTAATTGATCCTACCATCATCTAACCTATCCACCCCAACTTCCTATGTACCTTTCGTGTCGTTCCCCTTCTTGTTTGGGTTCGTAGGTCGACATAGAGATTTTCGATGGAATTCCAAGATTTCACTCTCAACAAGTGCTACTTTGAGGCCTATGGCAAGTGATTCATAGAAAAACTCTCTAATGGTCCACTTGTTCAAATTTAGGTTTTCTAGGGTGAGGCATTTGATTCCACAACCGCGAAAAAGTCTAGCTCGATGCTATCGCCGGACTGGAAACTTTTCTTTGTTTGTAGTTCGCGCTGAAATCAACGCCAGAAGTCCCTAATGATAGGAACGCATTGTAATTGATCCTACCATCATCTAACCTATCCACCCTAACTTCCTATGTACCTTTCGTGTCGTTCCCCCTTCTTGTTTCGGTTCGTAGGTCGACATAGAGATTTTCGATGGAATTCCAAGATTTCACTCTCAACAAGTGCTACTTTGAGGCCTATGGCAAGTGATTCATAGAAATACTCTCTAATGGTCCACTTGTTCAAATTTAGGTTTTCTAGGGTGAGGCATTTGATTCCACATCCGTGAAAAAGTCTAGCTCGATGCTATCGCCGGATTGGAAACTTCTCTTTGTTTGTAGTTCGCGCTGAAATCAACGCCAGCAGTCCCTAATGTCACATCCAGAAACATATATTAACGGTTGGGGAACGCAATGTAATTGATCCTACCATCATCTAACCTATCCACCCCAACTTCCTATGTACCTTTCGTGTCGTTCCCCTTCTTGTTTCGGTTCGTAGGTCGACATAGAGATTTTCGATGGAATTCCAAGATTTCACTCTAAACAAGTGCTACTTTGAGGCCTATGGCAAGTGATTCATAGAAAAACTCTCTAATGGTCCACTTGTTCAAATTTAGGTTCGCTAGGGTGAGGCATTTGATTCCACATCCGTGAAAAAGTCTAGCTCGATGCTATCGCCGGAGTGGAAACTTCTCTTTGTTTGTAGTTCGCGCTGAAATCAACGCCGGCCAGCCCCTAATGTCACATCCGAAAACATATATTAACGGTTGGGGAACGCAATGTAATTGATCCTACCATCATCTAACCTATCCACCCCAACTTCCTATGTACCTTTCGTGTCGTTCCCCTTCTTGTTTCGGTTTCGTTGGTCGACATAGAGATTTTCGATGGAATTCCAAGATTTCACTCTCAACAAGTGCTACTTTGAGGCCTATGGCAAGTGATTCTTAGAAAAACGCTCTAATGGTCCACTTGTTCAAATTTAGGTTTTCTAGGGTGAGGCATTTGATTCCACAACCGCAAAAAGTCTAGCTCGATACTATCGCCGGATTGGAAACTTCTCTTTGTTTGTAGTTCGCGCTGAAATCAACGCCAGCAGTCCCTAATGTCACATAGAGAAACATATATTAACGGTTGCGGAACGCAATGTAATTGATCCTACCATCATCTAACCTATCCACCCCAACTTCCTATGTACCTTTCGTGTCGTTCCCCTTCTTGTTTCGGTTCGTTGGTCGACACAGAGATTTTCGATGGAATTCCAAGATTTCACTCTAAACAAGTGCTACTTTGAGGCCTATGGCAAGTGATTCATAGAAAAACTCTCTAATGGTCCACTTGTTCAAATTTAGGTTTTCTAGGGTGAGGCATTTGATTCCACATCCGTGAAAAAAGTCTAGCTCGATGCTATCGCCGGATTGAAACTTCTCTTTGTTTGTAGTTCGCGCTGAAATCAACGCCCGCCAGTCCCTAATGTCACATCCAGAAACATATATTAACGGTTGGGGAACGCAATGTAATTGATCCTACCATCATCTAACCTATCCACCCCAACTTCCTATGTACCTTTCGTGTCGTTCCCCTTCTTGTTTCGGTTCGTAGGTCGACATAGAGATTTTCGATGGAATTCCAAGATTTCACTCTCAACAAGTGCTACTTTGAGGCCTATGGCAAGTGATTCATAGAAAAACGCTCTAATGGTCCACTTGTTCAAATTTAGGTTTTCTAGGGTGAGGCATTTGATTCCACATCCGTGAAAAAGTCTAGCTCGATGCTATCGCCGGACTGGAAACTTCTCTTTGTTTGTAGTTCGCGCTGAAATCAACGCCAGCCAGTCCCTAATGTCACATCCAGAAACATATATTAACGGTTGGGGAACGCAATGTAATTGATCCTACCATCATCTAACCTATCCACCCCAACTTCCTATGTACCTTTCCTGTCGTTCCCCTTCTTGTTTCGGTTCGTTGGTCGACATAGAGATTTTCGATGGAATTCCAAGATTTCACTCTAAACAAGTGCTACTTTGAGGCCTATGGCAAGTGATTCATAGAAAAACTCTCTAATGGTCCACTTGTTCAAATTTAGGTTCGCTAGGGTGAGGCATTTGATTCCACATCCGTGAAAAAGTCTAGCTCGATGCTATCGCCGGACTGGAAACTTCTCTTTGTTTGTAGTTCGCGCTGAAATCAACGCCAGCAGTCCCTAATGTCACATCCGAAACATATATTAACGGTTGGGGAACGCAATGTAATTGATCCTACCATCATCTAACCTATCCACCCCAACTTCCTATGTACCTTTCGTGTCGCTCCCCTTCTTGTTTCGGTTCGTTGGTCGACATAGAGATTTTCGATGGAATTCCAAGATTTCACTCTAAACAAGTGCTACTTTGAGGCCTATGGCAAGTGATTCATAGAAAAACTCTCTAATGGTCCACTTGTTCAAATTTAGGTTTTCTAGGGTGAGGCATTTGATTCCACAACCGCAAAAAAGTCTAGCTCGATACTATCGCCGGATTGGAAACTTCTCTTTGTTTGTAGTTCGCGCTGAAATCAACGCCAGCAGTCCCTAATGTCACATCCGTAAAACATATATTAACGGTTGGGAACGCAATGTAATTGATCCTACCATCATCTAACCTATCCACCCCAACTTCCTATGTACCTTTCCCCGTCGCTCCCCTTCTTGTTTCGGTTCGTTGGTCGACACAGAGATTTTCGATGGAATTCCAAGATTTCACTCTAAACAAGTGCTACTTTGAGGCCTATGGCAAGTGATTCATAGAAAAACTCTCTAATGGTCCACTTGTTCAAATTTAGGTTCGCTAGGGTGAGGCATTTGATTCCACATCCGTGAAAAAGTCTAGCTCGATGCTATCGCCGGACTGAAAACTTCTCTTTGTTTGTAGTTCGCGCTGAAATCAACGCCAAAGAGTCCCTAATGTCACATCCGAGAAACATATATTAACGGTTGGGGAACGCAATGTAATTGATCCTACCATCATCTAACCTATCCACCCCAACTTCCTATGTACCTTTCGTGTCGCTCCCCTTCTTGTTTCGGGTTCGTAGGGTCGACATAGAGATTTTCGATGGAATTCCAAGATTTCACTCTAAACAAGTGCTACTTTGAGGCCTATGGCAAGTGATTCATAGAAAAACTCTCTAATGGTCCACTTGTTCAAATTTAGGTTTTCTAGGGTGAGGCATTTGATTCCACAACCGCAAAAAAAGTCTAGCTCGATACTATCGCCGGATTGGAAACTTCTCTTTGTTTGTAGTTCGCGCTGAAATCAACGCCAAAAAGTCCCTAATGTCACATCCAGAAACATATATTAACGGTTGGGGAACGCAATGTAATTGATCCTACCATCATCTAACCTATCCACCCTAACTTCCTATGTACCTTTCGTGTCGTTCCCCTTCTTGTTTCGGTTCGTTGGTCGACATAGAGATTTTCGATGGAATTCCAAGATTTCACTCTAAACAAGTGCTACTTTGAGGCCTATGGCAAGTGATTCATAGAAAAACTCTCTAATGGTCCACTTGTTCAAATTTATGTTCGCTAGGGTGAGGCATTTGATTCCACATCCGTGAAAAAGTCTAGCTCGATGCTATCGCCGGATTGAAACTTCTCTTTGTTTGTAGTTCGCGCTGAAATCAACGCCAAAGTCCCCCTGTCACATCCAAAACATATATTAACGGTTGGGGAACGCAATGTAATTGATCCTACCATCATCTAACCTATCCACCCCAACTTCCTATGTACCTTTCCCCGTCGTTCCCCTTCTTGTTTCGGTTCGTTGGTCGACATAGAGATTTTCGATGGAATTCCAAGATTTCACTCTCAACAAGTGCTACTTTGAGGCCTATGGCAAGTGATTCATAGAAAAACTCTCTAATGGTCCACTTGTTCAAATTTAGGTTCGCTAGGGTGAGGCATTTGATTCCACATCCGTGAAAAAGTCTAGCTCGATGCTATCGCCGGACTGGAAACTTCTCTTTGTTTGTAGTTCGCGCTGAAATCAACGCCAGCAGTCCCTAATGTCACATCCAAAAACATATATTAACGGTTGGGGAACGCAATGTAATTGATCCTACCATCATCTAACCTATCCACCCCAACTTCCTATGTACCTTTCCCTGTCGTTCCCTTCTTGTTTCGGTTCGTTGGTCGACATAGAGATTTTCGATGGAATTCCAAGATTTCACTCTAAACAAGTGCTACTTTGAGGCCTATGGCAAGTGATTCATAGAAAAACTCTCTAATGGTCCACTTGTTCAAATTTAGGTTCGCTAGGGTGAGGCATTTGATTCCACATCCGTGAAAAAGTCTAGCTCGATGCTATCGCCGGATTGGAAACTTCTCTTTGTTTGTAGTTCGCGCTGAAATCAACGCCAGCAGTCCCTAATGTCACATCCAAAAACATATATTAACGGTTGGGGAACGCAATGTAATTGATCCTACCATCATCTAACCTATCCACCCCAACTTCCTATGTACCTTTCGTGTCGTTCCCCTTCTTGTTTCGGTTCGTTGGTCGACACAGAGATTTTCGATGGAATTCCAAGATTTCACTCTAAACAAGTGCTACTTTGAGGCCTATGGCAAGTGATTCATAGAAAAACTCTCTAATGGTCCACTTGTTCAAATTTAGGTTCGCTAGGGTGAGGCATTTGATTCCACATCCGTGAAAAAAGTCTAGCTCGATGCTATCGCCGGACCGGAAACTTCTCTTTGTTTGTAGTTCGCGCTGAAATCAACGCCAGCAGTCCCCCTAATGTCACATCCGAGAAACATATATTAACGGTTGGGGAACGCAATGTAATTGATCCTACCATCATCTAACCTATCCACCCCAACTTCCTATGTACCTTTCCTGTCGTTCCCCTTCTTGTTTCGGTTCGTTGGTCGACACAGAGATTTTCGATGGAATTCCAAGATTTCACTCTAAACAAGTGCTACTTTGAGGCCTATGGCAAGTGATTCATAGAAAAACTCTCTAATGGTCCACTTGTTCAAATTTAGGTTCGCTAGGGTGAGGCATTTGATTCCACATCCGTGAAAAAGTCTAGCTCGATGCTATCGCCGGACTGGAAACTTCTCTTTGTTTGTAGTTCGCGCTGAAATCAACGCCAAAGAGTCCCCCTAATGTCACATCCGAAAACATATATTAACGGTTGGGGAACGCAATGTAATTGATCCTACCATCATCTAACCTATCCACCCCAACTTCCTATGTACCTTTCGTGTCGTTCCCCTTCTTGTTTCGTTCCGTTGGTCGACATAGAGATTTTCGATGGAATTCCAAGATTTCACTCTCAACAAGTGCTACTTTGAGGCCTATGGCAAGTGATTCATAGAAAAACTCTCTAATGGTCCACTTGTTCAAATTTAGGTTTTCTAGGGTGAGGCATTTGATTCCACAACCGCAAAAAAGTCTAGCTCGATGCTATCGCCGGACTGGAAACTTCTCTTTGTTTGTAGTTCGCGCTGAAATCAACGCCAGCAGTCCCTAATGTCACATCCAGAAACATATATTAACGGTTGGGGAACGCAATGTAATTGATCCTACCATCATCTAACCTATCCACCCCAACTTCCTATGTACCTTTCCCCGCCGTTCCCCTTCTTGTTTCGGTTCGTTGGTCGACATAGAGATTTTCGATGGAATTCCAAGATTTCACTCTAAACAAGTGCTACTTTGAGGCCTATGGCAAGTGATTCATAGAAAAACTCTCTAATGGTCCACTTGTTCAAATTTAGGTTCGCTAGGGTGAGGCATTTGATTCCACATCCGTGAAAAAGTCTAGCTCGATGCTATCGCCGACTGAAACTTCTCTTTGTTTGTAGTTCGCGCTGAAATCAACGCCAACAGTCCCCTAATGTCACATCCAAAACATATATTAACGGTTGCGGAACGCAATGTAATTGATCCTACCATCATCTAACCTATCCACCCCAACTTCCTATGTACCTTTCGTGTCGTTCCCCTTCTTGTTTCGGTTCGTTGGTCGACATAGAGATTTTCGATGGAATTCCAAGATTTCACTCTCAACAAGTGCTACTTTGAGGCCTATGGCAAGTGATTCATAGAAAAACTCTCTAATGGTCCACTTGTTCAAATTTAGGTTTTCTAGGGTGAGGCATTTGATTCCACAACCGTGAAAAAGTCTAGCTCGATGCTATCGCCGGATTGGAAACTTCTCTTTGTTTGTAGTTCGCGCTGAAATCAACGCCAGCAGTCCCTAATGTCACATCCAGAAACATATATTAACGGTTGCGGAACGCAATGTAATTGATCATACCATCATCTAACCTATCCACCCCAACTTCCTATGTACCTTTCCTCCCGTTCCCCTTCTTGTTTCGGTTCGTTGGTCGACACAGAGATTTTCGATGGAATTCCAAGATTTCACTCTAAACAAGTGCTACTTTGAGGCCTATGGCAAGTGATTCATAGAAAAACTCTCTAATGGTCCACTTGTTCAAATTTAGGTTCGCTAGGGTGAGGCATTTGATTCCACATCCGTGAAAAAGTCTAGCTCGATGCTATCGCCGGATTGAAACTTCTCTTTGTTTGTAGTTCGCGCTGAAATCAACGCCAGCAGTCCCTAATGTCACATCCGAAACATATATTAACGGTTGGGGAACGCAATGTAATTGATCCTACCATCATCTAACCTATCCACCCCAACTTCCTATGTACCTTTCGTGTCGTTCCCCTTCTTGTTTCGGTTCGTGTGGTCGACATAGAGATTTTCGATGGAATTCCAAGATTTCACTCTAAACAAGTGCTCCTTTGAGGCCTATGGCAAGTGATTCATAGAAAAACTCTCTAATGGTCCACTTGTTCAAATTTAGGTACGCTAGGGTGAGGCATTTGATTCCACATCTGTGAAAAAGTCTAGCTCGATGCTATCGCCGGACTGAAACTTCTCTTTGTTTGTAGTTCGCGCTGAAATCAACGCCAAAGCCAGTCCCTAATGTCACATCCGAAACATATATTAACGGTTGGGGAACGCAATGTAATTGATCCTACCATCATCTAACCTATCCACCCCAACTTCCTATGTACCTTTCCCCGTCGTTCCCCTTCTTGTTTCGGTTCGTTGGTCGACATAGAGATTTTCGATGGAATTCCAAGATTTCACTCTAAACAAGTGCTACTTTGAGGCCTATGGCAAGTGATTCATAGAAAAACTCTCTAATGGTCCACTTGTTCAAATTTAGGTTCGCTAGGGTGAGGCATTTGATTCCACATCCGTGAAAAAAGTCTAGCTCGATGCTATCGCCGGACTGAAACTTCTCTTTGTTTGTAGTTCGCGCTGAAATCAACGCCAGCAGTCCCCTAATGTCACATCCGAAAAACATATATTAACGGTTGGGGAACGCAATGTAATTGATCCTACCATCATCTAACCTATCCACCCCAACTTCCTATGTACCTTTCGTGTCGTTCCCCTTCTTGTTTCGGTTCGTTGGTCGACACAGAGATTTTCGATGGAATTCCAAGATTTCACTCTCAACAAGTGCTACTTTGAGGCCTATGGCAAGTGATTCATAGAAAAACTCTCTAATGGTCCACTTGTTCAAATTTAGGTTCTCTAGGGTGAGGCATTTGATTCCACAACCGCAAAAAAGTCTAGCTCGATACTATCGCCGGATTGGAAACTTCTCTTTGTTTGTAGTTCGCGCTGAAATCAACGCCAGCAGTCCCTAATGTCACATCCGTAAAACATATATTAACGGTTGGGAACGCAATGTAATTGATCCTACCATCATCTAACCTATCCACCCCAACTTCCTATGTACCTTTCGTGTCGTTCCCCTTCTTGTTTCGGGTTCGTTGGTCGACATAGAGATTTTCGATGGAATTCCAAGATTTCACTCTAAACAAGTGCTACTTTGAGGCCTATGGCAAGTGATTCATAGAAAAACTCTCTAATGGTCCACTTGTTCAAATTTAGGTTCGCTAGGGTGAGGCATTTGATTCCACATCCGTGAAAAAGTCAAGCTCGATGCTATCGCCGGATTGAAACTTCTCTTTGTTTGTAGTTCGCGCTGAAATCAACGCCGCAGTCCCTAATGTCACATCCGAAAACATATATTAACGGTTGGGGGAACGCAATGTAATTGATCCTACCATCATCTAACCTATCAACCCCAACTTCCTATGTACCTTTCGTGTCGTTCCCCTTCTTGTTTCGGTTCGTAGGTCGACATAGAGATTTTCGATGGAATTCCAAGATTTCACTCTCAACAAGTGCTACTTTGAGGCCTATGGCAAGTGATTCATAGAAAAACTCTCTAATGGTCCACTTGTTCAAATTTAGGTTCGCTAGGGTGAGGCATTTGATTCCACATCCGTGAAAAAGTCTAGCTCGATGCTATCGCCGGACTGAAACTTCTCTTTGTTTGTAGTTCGCGCTGAAATCAACGCCAACAGTCCCTAATGTCACATCCAGAAACATATATTAACGGTTGGGGAACGCAATGTAATTGATCCTACCATCATCTAACCTATCCACCCCAACTTCCTATGTACCTTCCGTGTCGTTCCCCTTCTTGTTTCGGTTCGTTGGTCGACACAGAGATTTTCGATGGAATTCCAAGATTTCACTCTAAACAAGTGCTACTTTGAGGCCTATGGCAAGTGATTCATAGAAAAACTCTCTAATGGTCCACTTGTTCAAATTTAGGTTCGCTAGGGTGAGGCATTTGATTCCACAACCGTGAAAAAGTCTAGCTCGATGCTATCGCCGGATTGAAACTTCTCTTTGTTTGTAGTTCGCGCTGAAATCAACGCCGGCCCCCCTAATGTCACATCCGAAACATATATTAACGGTTGGGGAACGCAATGTAATTGATCCTACCATCATCTAACCTATCCACCCCAACTTCCTATGTACCTTTCGTGTCGTTCCCCTTCTTGTTTCGGTTCGTTGGTCGACATAGAGATTTTCGATGGAATTCCAAGATTTCACTCTCAACAAGTGCTACTTTGAGGCCTATGGCAAGTGATTCATAGAAAAACTCTAATGGTCCACTTGTTCAAATTTAGGTTCGCTAGGGTGAGGCATTTGATTCCACATCCGTGAAAAAGTCTAGCTCGATGCTATCGCCGGATTGAAACTTCTCTTTGTTTGTAGTTCGCGCTGAAATCAACGCCAGCAGTCCCTAATGTCACATCCGTAAACATATATTAACGGTTGGGGAACGCAATGTAATTGATCCTACCATCATCTAACCTATCCACCCCAAACTTCCTATGTACCTTTCGTGTCGTTCCCCTTCTTGTTTCGGTTCGTTGGTCGACATACATAGATTTTCGATGGAATTCCAAGATTTCACTCTCAACAAGTGCTACTTTGAGGCCTATGGCAAGTGATTCATAGAAAAACTATCTAATGGTCCACTTGTTCAAATTTAGGTTCGCTAGGGTGAGGCATTTGATTCCACATCCGTGAAAAAGTCTAGCTCGATGCTATCGCCGGACTGAAAACTTCTCTTTGTTTGTAGTTCGCGCTGAAATCAACGCCGGCAGTCCCCTAATGTCACATCCAGAAACATATATTAACGGTTGGGGAACGCAATGTAATTGATCCTACCATCATCTAACCTATCCACCCCAACTTCCTATGTACCTTTCGCGTCGTTCCCCTTCTTGTTTTGGTTCGTAGGTCGACATAGAGATTTTCGATGGAATTCCAAGATTTCACTCTAAACAAGTGCTACTACTTTGAGGCCTATGGCAAGTGATTCATAGAAAAACTCTCTAATGGTCCACTTGTTCAAATTTAGGTTCGCTAGGGTGAGGCATTTGATTCCACAACCGTGAAAAAGTCTAGCTCGATGCTATCGCCGGATTGGAAACTTCTCTTTGTTTGTAGTTCGCGCTGAAATCAACGCCAGCAGTCCCTAATGTCACATCCAGAAACATATATTAACGGTTGGGGAACGCAATGTAATTGATCCTACCATCATCTAACCTATCCACCCCAACTTCCTATGTACCTTTCGTGTCGTTCCCCTTCTTGTTTCGGTTCGTTGGTCGACACAGAGATTTTCGATGGAATTCCAAGATTTCACTCTAAACAAGTGCTACTTTGAGGCCTATGGCAAGTGATTCATAGAAAAACTCTCTAATGGTCCACTTGTTCAAATTTAGGTTCGCTAGGGTGAGGCATTTGATTCCACATCCGTGAAAAAAAGTCTAGCTCGATGCTATCGCCGGATTGAAACTTCTCTTTGTTTGTAGTTCGCGCTGAAATCAACGCCAGCCAGTCCCTAATGTCACATCCGAAAACATATATTAACGGTTGGGGAACGCAATGTAATTGATCCTACCATCATCTAACCTATCCACCCCAACTTCCTATGTACCTTTCGTGTCGTTCCCCTTCTTGTTTCGGTTCGTAGGTCGACATAGAGATTTTCGATGGAATTCCAAGATTTCACTCTCAACAAGTGCTACTTTGAGGCCTATGGCAAGTGATTCATAGAAAAACTCTCTAATGGTCCACTTGTTCAAATTTAGGTTCGCTAGGGTGAGGCATTTGATTCCACATCCGTGAAAAAGTCTAGCTCGATGCTATCGCCGGACTGGAAACTTCTCTTTGTTTGTAGTTCGCGCTGAAATCAACGCCAGCAGTCCCTAATGTCACATCCAGAAACATATATTAACGGTTGGGGAACGCAATGTAATTGATCCTACCATCATCTAACCTATCCACCCCAACTTCCTATGTACCTTTCGTGTCGTTCCCCTTCTTGTTTCGGTTCGTTGGTCGACACAGAGATTTTTCGATGGAATTCCAAGATTTCACTCTAAACAAGTGCTACTTTGAGGCCTATGGCAAGTGATTCATAGAAAAACTCTCTAATGGTCCACTTGTTCAAATTTAGGTTCTCTAGGGTGAGGCATTTGATTCCACATCCGTGAAAAAGTCTAGCTCGATGCTATCGCCGGACTGGAAACTTCTCTTTGTTTGTAGTTCGCGCTGAAATCAACGCCAGCCGTCCCTAATGTCACATCCAAAAACATATATTAACGGTTGGGGAACGCAATGTAATTGATCCTACCATCATCTAACCTATCCACCCCAACTTCCTATGTACCTTTCGTGTCGTTCCCCTTCTTGTTTTGGTTCGTTGGTCGACATAGAGATTTTCGATGGAATTCCAAGATTTCACTCTAAACAAGTGCTACTTTGAGGCCTATGGCAAGTGATTCATAGAAAAACTCTCTAATGGTCCACTTGTTCAAATTTAGGTTCGCTAGGGTGAGGCATTTGATTCCACATCCGTGAAAAAGTCTAGCTCGATGCTATCGCCGGACTGGAAACTTCTCTTTGTTTGTAGTTCGCGCTGAAATCAACGCCAGCAGTCCCTAATGTCACATCCAGAAACATATATTAACGGTTGGGGAACGCAATGTAATTGATCCTACCATCATCTAACCTATCCACCCCAACTTCCTATGTACCTTTCGTGTCGTTCCCCTTCTTGTTTCGGTTCGTAGGTCGACATAGAGATTTTCGATGGAATTCCAAGATTTCACTCTAAACAAGTGCTACTTTGAGGCCTATGGCAAGTGATTCATAGAAAAACTCTCTAATGGTCCACTTGTTCAAATTTAGGTTCGCTAGGGTGAGGCATTTGATTCCACATCCGTGAAAAAGTCTAGCTCGATGCTATCGCCGGACTGAAAATTCTCTTTGTTTGTTGTTCGCGCTGAAATCAACGCCAGCAGTCCCTAATGTCACATCCAGAAACATATATTAACGGTTGGGGAACGCAATGTAATTGATCCTACCATCATCTAACCTATCCACCCCAACTTCCTACGTACCTTTCGTGTCGTTCCCCTTCTTGTTTTTCGGTTCGTTGGTCGACATAGAGATTTTCGATGGAATTCCAAGATTTCACTCTCAAACAAGTGCTACTTTGAGGCCTATGGCAAGTGATTCATAGAAAAACTCTCTAATGGTCCACTTGTTCAAATTTAGGTTTTCTAGGGTGAGGCATTTGATTCCACATCCGTGAAAAAGTCTAGCTCGATGCTATCGCCGGATTGGAAACTTCTCTTTGTTTGTAGTTCGCGCTGAAATCAACGCCAGCCAGTCCCTAATGTCACATCCGTAAACATATATTAACGGTTGGGGAACGCAATGTAATTGATCCTACCATCATCTAACCTATCCACCCCAACTTCCTATGTACCTTTCCCCCTGTCGTTCCCCTTCTTGTTTCGGTTTCGTTGGTCGACATAGAGATTTTCGATGGAATTCCAAGATTTCACTCTAAACAAGTGCTACTTTGAGGCCTATGGCAAGTGATTCATAGAAAAACTCTCTAATGGTCCACTTGTTCAAATTTAGGTTCGCTAGGGTGAGGCATTTGATTCCACATCCGTGAAAAAAGTCTAGCTCGATGCTATCGCCGGACTGAAACTTCTCTTTGTTTGTAGTTCGCGCTGAAATCAACGCCAGCAGTCCCTAATGTCACATCCAAAACATATATTAACGGTTGGGGAACGCAATGTAATTGATCCTACCATCATCTAACCTATCCACCCCAACTTCCTATGTACCTTTCGTGTCGTTCCCCTTCTTGTTTCGGTTCGTAGGTCGACATAGAGATTTTCGATGGAATTCCAAGATTTCACTCTAAACAAGTGCTACTTTGAGGCCTATGGCAAGTGATTCATAGAAAAACTCTCTAATGGTCCACTTGTTCAAATTTAGGTTCGCTAGGGTGAGGCATTTGATTCCACATCCGTGAAAAAATTTAGCTCGATGCCATCGCCGGACTGGAAACTTCTCTTTGTTTGTAGTTCGCGCTGAAATCAACGCCAGCAGTCCCTAATGTCACATCCAGAAACATATATTAACGGTTGGGGAACGCAATGTAATTGATCCTACCATCATCTAACCTATCCACCCCAACTTCCTATGTACCTTTCCCCGTCGTTCCCCTTCTTGTTTCGGTTCGTTGGTCGACACAGAGATTTTCGATGGAATTCCAAGATTTCACTCTAAACAAGTGCTACTTTGAAGCCTATGGCAAGTGATTCATAGAAAAACTCTCTAATGGTCCACTTGTTCAAATTTAGGTTTTCTAGGGTGAGGCATTTGATTCCACATCCGCAAAAAAGTCTAGCTCGATGCTATCGCCGGATTGGAAACTTCTCTTTGTTTGTAGTTCGCGCTGAAATCAACGCCAAAGAAGTCCCCCTAATGTCACATCCGAAAACATATATTAACGGTTGGGGAACGCAATGTAATTGATCCTACCATCATCTAACCTATCCACCCCAACTTCCTATGTACCTTTCCCTGTCGTTCCCTTCTTGTTTCGGTTCGTTGGTCGACATAGAGATTTTCGATGGAATTCCAAGATTTCACTCTAAACAAGTGCTACTTTGAGGCCTATGGCAAGTGATTCATAGAAAAACTCTCTAATGGTCCACTTGTTCAAATTTAGGTTCGCTAGGGTGAGGCATTTGATTCCACATCCGTGAAAAAGTCTAGCTCGATGCTATCGCCGGACTGGAAACTTCTCTTTGTTTGTAGTTCGCTGAAATCAACGCCAGGCAGTCCCTAATGTCACATACGAGAAACATATATTAACGGTTGGGGAACGCAATGTAATTGATCCTACCATCATCTAACCTATCCACCCTAACTTCCTATGTACCTTTCCTGTCGTTCCCCTTCTTGTTTCGGTTCGTTGGTCGACACAGAGATTTTCGATGGAATTCCAAGATTTCACTCTAAACAAGTGCTACTTTGAGGCCTATGGCAAGTGATTCATAGAAAAACTCTCTAATGGTCCACTTGTTCAAATTTAGGTTTTCTAGGGTGAGGCATTTGATTCCACATCCGTGAAAAAAAGTCTAGCTCGATGCTATCGCCGGATTGAAACTTCTCTTTGTTTGTAGTTCGCGCTGAAATCAACGCCAGCCAGTCCCCTAATGTCACATCCAGAAACATATATTAACGGTTGGGGAACGCAATGTAATTGATCCTACCATCATCTAACCTATCCACCCCAACTTCCTATGTACCTTTCCCCGTCGTTCCCCTTCTTGTTTCGGTTTCGTTGGTCGACATAGAGATTTTTCGATGGAATTCCAAGATTTCACTCTAAACAAGTGCTACTTTGAGGCCTATGGCAAGTGATTCATAGAAAAACTCTCTAATGGTCCACTTGTTCAAATTTAGGTTTTCTAGGGTGAGGCATTTGATTCCACAACCGTGAAAAAGGTCTAGCTCGATGCTATCGCCGGATTGAAACTTCTCTTTGTTTGTAGTTCGCGCTGAA
Organism: Hyparrhenia diplandra; assembly: GCA_015847255.1. Lineage (NCBI taxonomy): Eukaryota > Viridiplantae > Streptophyta > Magnoliopsida > Poales > Poaceae > Hyparrhenia > Hyparrhenia diplandra. The sequence continues at coordinate 13,829 of JADLZK010010956.1, read as the reverse complement.
ATCAACGCCAGCAGTCCCTAATGTCACATCCAGAAACATATATTAACGGTTGGGGAACGCAATGTAATTGATCCTACCATCATCTAACCTATCCACCCCAACTTCCTATGTACCTTTCGTGTCGTTCCCCTTCTTGTTTCGGTTCGTTGGTCGACACAGAGATTTTCGATGGAATTCCAAGATTTCACTCTAAACAAGTGCTACTTTGAGGCCTATGGCAAGTGATTCATAGAAAAACTATCTAATGGTCCACTTGTTCAAATTTAGGTTCGCTAGGGTGAGGCATTTGATTCCACATCCGTGAAAAAGTCTAGCTCGATGCTATCGCCGGACTGAAAACTTCTCTTTGTTTGTAGTTCGCGCTGAAATCAACGCCAGCAGTCCCTAATGTCACATCCAGAAACATATATTAACGGTTGGGGAACGCAATGTAATTGATCCTACCATCATCTAACCTATCCACCCCAACTTCCTATGTACCTTTCCTGTCGTTCCCCTTCTTGTTTCGGTTCGTTGGTCGACACAGAGATTTTCGATGGAATTCCAAGATTTCACTCTAAACAAGTGCTACTTTGAGGCCTATGGCAAGTGATTCATAGAAAAACTCTCTAATGGTCCACTTGTTCAAATTTAGGTTCGCTAGGGTGAGGCATTTGATTCCACATCCGTGAAAAAGTCTAGCTCGATGCCATCGCCGGACTGGAAACTTCTCTTTGTTTGTAGTTCGCGCTGAAATCAACGCCAGCCATCCCCTAATGTCACATCCGAAAACATATATTAACGGTTGGGGAACGCAATGTAATTGATCCTACCATCATCTAACCTATCCACCCCAACTTCCTATGTACCTTTCGTGTCGTTCCCCTTCTTGTTTCGGTTCGTTGGTCGACATAGAGATTTTCGATGGAATTCCAAGATTTCACTCTCAAACAAGTGCTACTTTGAGGCCTATGGCAAGTGATTCATAGAAAAACTCTCTAATGGTCCACTTGTTCAAATTTAGGTTTTCTAGGGTGAGGCATTTGATTCCACATCCGTGAAAAAGTCTAGCTCGATGCTATCGCCGGATTGAAACTTCTCTTTGTTTGTAGTTCGCGCTGAAATCAACGCCGCAGTCCCTAATGTCACATCCGAGAACATATATTAACGGTTGGGGAACGCAATGTAATTGATCCTACCATCATCTAACCTATCCACCCCAACTTCCTATGTACCTTTCGTGTCGTTCCCCTTCTTGTTTCGGTTCGTAGGTCGACATAGAGATTTTCGATGGAATTCCAAGATTTCACTCTCAACAAGTGCTACTTTGAGGCCTATGGCAAGTGATTCATAGAAAAACGCTCTAATGGTCCACTTGTTCAAATTTAGGTTTTCTAGGGTGAGGCATTTGATTCCACAACCGCAAAAAAGTCTAGCTCGATACTATCGCCGGATTGGAAACTTCTCTTTGTTTGTAGTTCGCGCTGAAATCAACGCCAGCAGTCCCTAATGTCACATCGAGAAACATATATTAACGGTTGGGGAACGCAATGTAATTGATCCTACCATCATCTAACCTATCCACCCTAACTTCCTATGTACCTTTCCTGTCGTTCCCCTTCTTGTTTCGGTTCGTTGGTCGACACAGAGATTTTTGATGGAATTCCAAGATTTCACTCTAAACAAGTGCTACTTTGAGGCCTATGGCAAGTGATTCATAGAAAAACTCTCTAATGGTCCACTTGTTCAAATTTAGGTTCGCTAGGGTGAGGCATTTGATTCCACATCCGTGAAAAAGTCTAGCTCGATGCTATCGCCGGACTGGAAACTTCTCTTTGTTTGTAGTTCGCGCTGAAACCAACGCCAGCAGTCCCTAATGTCACATCCAGAAACATATATTAACGGTTGGGGAACGCAATGTAATTGATCCTACCATCATCTAACCTATCCACCCCAACTTCCTATGTACCTTTCGTGTCGTTCCCCTTCTTGTTTCGGTTCGTAGGTCGACATAGAGATTTTCGATGGAATTCCAAGATTTCACTCTAAACAAGTGCTACTTTGAGGCCTATGGCAAGTGATTCATAGAAAAACTCTCTAATGGTCCACTTGTTCAAATTTAGGTTTTCTAGGGTGAGGCATTTGATTCCACATCCGTGAAAAAAGTCTAGCTCGATGCTATCGCCGGATTGGAAACTTCTCTTTGTTTGTAGTTCGCGCGCTGAAATCAACGCCAGCGTCCCTAATGTCACATCCGAAAACATAAATTAACGGTTGGGGAACGCAATGTAATTGATCCTACCATCATCTAACCTATCCACCCCAACTTCCTATGTACCTTTCCCAATCGTTCCCCTTCTTGTTTCGGTTCGTTGGTCGACATAGAGATTTTCGATGGAATTCCAAGATTTCACTCTAAACAAGTGCTACTTTGAGGCCTATGGCAAGTGATTCATAGAAAAACTCTCTAATGGTCCACTTGTTCAAATTTAGGTTTTCTAGGGTGAGGCATTTGATTCCACAACCGCAAAAAGTCTAGCTCGATACTATCGCCGGATTGAAACTTCTCTTTGTTTGTAGTTCGCGCTGAAATCAACGCCAGCAGTCCCTAATGTCACATCCAAAACATATATTAACGGTTGGGGAACGCAATGTAATTGATCCTACCATCATCTAACCTATCCACCCCAACTTCCTATGTACCTTTCGTGTCGTTCCCCTTCTTGTTTCGGTTCGTTGGTCGACATAGAGATTTTCGATGGAATTCCAAGATTTCACTCTAAACAAGTGCTACTTTGAGGCCTATGGCAAGTGATTCATAGAAAAACTCTAATGGTCCACTTGTTCAAATTTAGGTTTTCTAGGGTGAGGCATTTGATTCCACAACCGTGAAAAAGTCTAGCTCGATGCTATCGCCGGATTGAAACTTCTCTTTGTTTGTAGTTCGCGCTGAAATCAACGCCGCGGCAGTCCCTAATGTCACATCCGAGAAACATATATTAACGGTTGGGGAACGCAATGTAATTGATCCTACCATCATCTAACCTATCCACCCCAACTTCCTATGTACCTTTCGTGTCGTTCCCCTTCTTGTTTCGGTTCGTTGGGTCGACATAGAGATTTTCGATGGAATTCCAAGATTTCACTCTCAACAAGTGCTACTTTGAGGCCTATGGCAAGTGATTCATAGAAAAAAACTCTCTAATGGTCCACTTGTTCAAATTTAGGTTTTCTAGGGTGAGGCATTTGATTCCACAACCGCAAAAAAGTCTAGCTCGATGCTATCGCCGGATTGGAAACTTCTCTTTGTTTGTAGTTCGTGCTGAAATCAACGCCAGCAGTCCCTAATGTCACATCCAGAAACATATATTAACGGTTGGGGAACGCAATGTAATTGATCCTACCATCATCTAACCTATCCACCCCAACTTCCTATGTACCTTTCGTGTCGTTCCCCTTCTTGTTTCGGTTTGTTGGTCGACATAGAGATTTTCGATGGAATTCCAAGATTTCACTCTAAACAAGTGCTACTTTGAGGCCTATGGCAAGTGATTCATAGAAAAACTCTCTAATGGTCCACTTGTTCAAATTTAGGTTCTCTAGGGTGAGGCATTTGATTCCACAACCGCAAAAAGTCTAGCTCGATGCTATCGCCGGATTGAAACTTCTCTTTGTTTGTAGTTCGCGCTGAAATCAACGCCAGCGGTCCCTAATGTCACATCCAGAAACATATATTAACGGTTGGGGAACGCAATGTAATTGATCCTACCATCATCTAACCTATCCACCCCAACTTCCTATGTACCTTTCGTGTCGTTCCCCTTCTTGTTTCGGTTCGTAGGTCGACATAGAGATTTTCGATGGAATTCCAAGATTTCACTCTCAACAAGTGCTACTTTGAGGCCTATGGCAAGTGATTCATAGAAAAACTCTCTAATGGTCCACTTGTTCAAATTTAGGTTCTCTAGGGTGAGGCATTTGATTCCACAACCGTGAAAAAGTCTAGCTCGATGCTATCGCCGGACTGGAAACTTCTCTTTGTTTGTAGTTCGCGCTGAAATCAACGCCAGCAGTCCCTAATGTCACATCCAGAAACATATATTAACGGTTGGGGAACGCAATGTAATTGATCCTACCATCATCTAACCTATCCACCCCAACTTCCTATGTACCTTTCCTGTCGCTCCCTTCTTGTTTCGGTTCGTTGGTCGACACAGAGATTTTCGATGGAATTCCAAGATTTCACTCTAAACAAGTGCTACTTTGAGGCCTATGGCAAGTGATTCATAGAAAAACTCTCTAATGGTCCACTTGTTCAAATTTAGGTTTTCTAGGGTGAGGCATTTGATTCCACAACCGCAAAAAAGTCTAGCTCGATACTATCGCCGGATTGGAAACTTCTCTTTGTTTGTAGTTCGTGCTGAAATCAACGCCAGCAGTCCCTAATGTCACATCGAGAAACATATATTAACGGTTGGGGAACGCAATGTAATTGATCCTACCATCATCTAACCTATCCACCCCAACTTCCTATGTACCTTTCGTGTCATTCCCCTTCTTGTTTCGGTTCGTTGGTCGACATAGAGATTTTCGATGGAATTCCAAGATTTCACTCTAAACAAGTGCTACTTTGAGGCCTATGGCAAGTGATTCTTAGAAAAACTCTCTAATGGTCCACTTGTTCAAATTTAGGTTTTCTAGGGTGAGGCATTTGATTCCACAACCGCAAAAAAGTCTAGCTCGATACTATCGCCGATTTGGAAACTTCTCTTTGTTTGTAGTTCGCGCTGAAATCAACGCCAGCAGTCCCTAATGTCACATCCAGAAACATATATTAACGGTTGGGGAACGCAATGTAATTGATCCTACCATCATCTAACCTATCCACCCCAACTTCCTATGTACCTTTCCTGTCGTTCCCCTTCTTGTTTCGGTTCGTTGGTCGACACAGAGATTTTCGATGGAATTCCAAGATTTCACTCTAAACAAGTGCTACTTTGAGGCCTATGGCAAGTGATTCATAGAAAAACTCTCTAATGGTCCACTTGTTCAAATTTAGGTTTTCTAAGGTGAGGCATTTGATTCCACATCCGTGAAAAAAGTCTAGCTCGATGCTATCGCCGGATTGAAACTTCTCTTTGTTTGTAGTTCGCGCTGAAATCAACGCCAAGCCAGTCCCTAATGTCACATCCGAAACATATATTAACGGTTGGGGAACGCAATGTAATTGATCCTACCATCATCTAACCTATCCACCCCAACTTCCTATGTACCTTTCGTGTCGTTCCCTTCTTGTTTCGGTTCGTAGGTCGACATAGAGATTTTTCGATGGAATTCCAAGATTTCACTCTCAACAAGTGCTACTTTGAGGCCTATGGCAAGTGATTCTTAGAAAAACGCTCTAATGGTCCACTTGTTCAAATTTAGGTTTTCTAGGGTGAGGCATTTGATTCCACAACCGCAAAAAAGTCTAGCTCGATACTATCGCCGGATTGGAAACTTCTCTTTGTTTGTAGTTCGTGCTGAAATCAACGCCAGCAGTCCCTAATGTCACATCGAGAAACATATATTAACGGTTGGGGAACGCAATGTAATTGATCCTACCATCATCTAACCTATCCACCCTAACTTCCTATGTACCTTTCCCGTCGTTCCCCTTCTTGTTTCGGTTCGTTGGTCGACACAGAGATTTTCGATGGAATTCCAAGATTTCACTCTAAACAAGTGCTACTTTGAGGCCTATGGCAAGTGATTCATAGAAAAACTCTCTAATGGTCCACTTGTTCAAATTTAGGTTCGCTAGGGTGAGGCATTTGATTCCACATCCATGAAAAAGTCTAGCTCGATGCTATCGCCGATTGAAAACTTCTCTTTGTTTGTAGTTCGCTGAAATCAACGCCAGCAGTCCCTAATGTCACATCCAGAAACATAAATTAACGGTTGGGGAACGCAATGTAATTGATCCTACCATCATCTAACCTATCAACCCCAACTTCCTATGTACCTTTCGTGTCGTTCCCCTTCTTGTTTCGGTTCGTAGGTCGACATAGAGATTTTCGATGGAATTCCAAGATTTCACTCTCAACAAGTGCTACTTTGAGGCCTATGGCAAGTGATTCTTAGAAAAACGCTCTAATGGTCCACTTGTTCAAATTTAGGTTTTCTAGGGTGAGGCATTTGATTCCACATCCGTGAAAAAGTCTAGCTCGATGCTATCGCTAGATTGAAACTTCTCTTTGTTTGTAGTTCGCGCTGAAATCAACGCCGGCAGTCCCTAATGTCACATCCGAAACATATATTAACGGTTGGGGAACGCAATGTAATTGATCCTACCATCATCTAACCTATCCACCCTAACTTCCTATGTACCTTTCCCCGTCGTTCCCCTTCTTGTTTTTCCTGGTTCGTTGGTCGACATAGAGATTTTCGATGGAATTCCAAGATTTCACTCTAAACAAGTGCTACTTTGAGGCCTATGGTAAGTGATTCATACAAAAATGCTATAATGGTCAACTTGTTCAAATTTAGGTTCTCTAGGGTGAGGCATTTGATTCCACAACCGCAAAAAAGTCTAGCTCGATGCTATCGCCGGACTGGAAACTTCTATTTGTTTGTAGTTCGCGCTGAAATCAACGCCAGCAGTCCCTAATGTCACATCCAGAAACATATATTAACGGTTGGGGAACGCAATGTAATTGATCCTACCATCATCTAACCTATCAACCCCAACTTCCTATGTACCTTTCGTGTCGTTCCCCTTCTTGTTTCGGTTCGTAGGTCGACATAGAGATTTTCAATGGAATTCCAAGATTTCACTCTCAACAAGTGCTACTTTGAGGCCTATGGCAAGTGATTCATAGAAAAACTCTCTAATGGTCCACTTGTTCAAATTTAGGTTCTCTAGGGTGAGGCATTTGATTCCACAACCGTGAAAAAGTCTAGCTCGATGCTATCGCCGGACTAGAAACTTCTCTTTGTTTGTAGTTCGCGCTGAAATCAACGCCAGCAGTCCCTAATGTCACATCCAGAAACATATATTAACGGTTGGGGAACGCAATGTAATTGATCCTACCATCATCTAACCTATCCACCCTAACTTCCTATGTACCTTTCCTGTCGTTCCCCTTCTTGTTTCGGTTCGTTGGTCGACAAAGAGATTTTCGATGGAATTCCAAGATTTCACTCTAAACAAGTGCTACTTTGAGGCCTATGGCAAGTGATTCATAGAAAAACTCTCTAATGGTCCACTTGTTCAAATTTAGGTTCTCTAGGGTGAGGCATTTGATTCCACAACCGCGAAAAAGTCTAGCTCGATACTATCGCCGGACTGGAAACTTCTCTTTGTTTGTAGTTCGCGCTGAAATCAACGCCAGCAGTCCCTAATGTCACATCCAGAAACATATATTAACGGTTGGGGAACGCAATGTAATTGATCCTACCATCATCTAACCTATCAACCCCAACTTCCTATGTACCTTTCGTGTCATTCCCCTTCTTGTTTCGGTTCGTAGGTCGACATAGAGATTTTCGATGGAATTCCAAGATTTCACTCTCAACAAGTGCTACTTTGAGGCCTATGGCAAGTGATTCTTAGAAAAACGCTCTAATGGTCCACTTGTTCAAATTTAGGTTTTCTAGGGTGAGGCATTTGATTCCACAACCGCAAAAAGTCTAGCTCGATACTATCGCCGGATTGGAAACTTCTCTTTGTTTGTAGTTCGCGCTGAAATCAACGCCAGGCCGTCCCCTAATGTCACATCGAGAAACATATATTAACGGTTGGGGAACGCAATGTAATTGATCCTACCATCATCTAACCTATCCACCCCAACTTCCTATGTACCTTTCCGTTGTTCCCCTTCTTGTTTTTCGTTCGTTGGTCGACATAGAGATTTTTTGATGGAATTCCAAGATTTCACTCTAAACAAGTGCTACTTTGAGGCCTATGGCAAGTGATTCATAGAAAAACTCTCTAATGGTCCACTTGTTCAAATTTAGGTTTTCTAGGGTGAGGCATTTGATTCCACATCCGTGAAAAAGTCTAGCTCGATGCTATCGCCGGACTGGAAACTTCTCTTTGTTTGTAGTTCGCGCTGAAATCAACGCCAGCAGTCCCTAATGTCACATCCAGAAACATATATTAACGGTTGGGGAACGCAATGTAATTGATCCTACCATCATCTAACCTATCAACCCCAACTTCCTATGTACCTTTCGTGTCGTTCCCCTTCTTGTTTCGGTTCGTAGGTCGACATAGAGATTTTCGATGGAATTCCAAGATTTCACTCTCAACAAGTGCTACTTTGAGGCCTATGGCAAGTGATTCTTAGAAAAACGCTCTAATGGTCCACTTGTTCAAATTTAGGTTTTCTAGGGTGAGGCATTTGATTCCACAACCGCAAAAAAGTCTAGCTCGATACTATCGCCGGATTGGAAACTTCTCTTTGTTTGTAGTTCGTGCTGAAATCAACGCCCGCCAGTCCCCTAATGTCACATCGAGAAACATATATTAACGGTTGGGGAACGCAATGTAATTGATCCTACCATCATCTAACCTATCCACCCCAACTTCCTATGTACCTTTCCTGTCGTTCCCCCTTCTTGTTTCGGTTCGTTGGTCGACACGTAGATTTTCGATGGAATTCCAAGATTTCACTCTAAACAAGTGCTACTTTGAGGCCTATGGCAAGTGATTCATAGAAAAACTCTCTAATGGTCCACTTGTTCAAATTTAGGTTTTCTAGGGTGAGGCATTTGATTCCACATCCATGAAAAAGTCTAGCTCGATGCTAATGCCGGATTGAAACTTCTCTTTGTTTGTAGTTCGCGCTGAAATCAACGCCAGCCAGTCCCCTAATGTCACATCCGAGAAACATATATTAACGGTTGGGGAACTCAATGTAATTGATCCTACCATCATCTAACCTATCAACCCCAACTTCCTATGTACCTTTCGTGTCGTTCCCCTTCTTGTTTCGGTTCGTAGGTCGACATAGAGATTTTCGATGGAATTCCAAGATTTCACTCTAAACAAGTGCTACTTTGAGGCCTATGGCAAGTGATTCATAGAAAAACTCTCTAATGGTCCACTTGTTCAAATTTAGGTTTTTCTAGGGTGAGGCATTTGATTCCACATCCGTGAAAAAGTATTGCTCGATGCTATCGCTAGACTGGAAACTTCTCTTTGTTTGTAGTTCGCGCCGAAATCAACGCCAGCGGTCCCTAATGTCACATCCAGAAACATAAATTAACAGTTGGGGAACGCAATGTAATTGATCCTACCATCATCTAACCTATCCACCCCAACTTCCTATGTACCTTTCCTGTCGTTCCCTTCTTGTTTCGGTTCGTTGGTCGACACAGAGATTTTCGATGGAATTCCAAGATTTCACTCTAAACAAGTGCTACTTTGAGGCCTATGGCAAGTGATTCATACAAAAACTCTCTAATGGTCCACTTGTTCAAATTTAGGTTTTCTAGGGTGAGGCATTTGATTCCACAACCGTGAAAAAAAAGTCTAGCTCGATGCTATCGCCGGACTTGGAAACTTCTCTTTGTTTGTAGTTCGCGCTGAAATCAACGCCGCCAGTCCCTAATGTCACATCCGAAAACATATATTAACGGTTGGGGAACACAATGTAATTGATCCTACCATCATCTAACCTATCCACCCCAACTTCCTATGTACCTTTCATGTCGTTCCCCTTCTTGTTTCGGTTCGTTGGTCGACATAGAGATTTTCGATGGAATTCCAAGATTTCACTCTAAACAAGTGCTACTTTGAGGCCTATGGCAAGTGATTCATAGAAAAACTCTCTAATGGTCCACTTGTTCAAATTTAGGTTCGCTAGGGTGAGGCATTTGATTCCACATCCGTGAAAAAATTTAGCTCGATGCCATCGCCGGATTGGAAACTTCTCTTTGTTTGTAGTTCGCGCTGAAATCAACGCCAAGCCCTTCCCTAATGTCACATCCGAGAAACATATATTAATGGTTGGGGAACGCAATGTAATTGATCCTACCATCATCTAACCTATCCACCCCAACTTCCTATGTACCTTTCGTGTCGTTCCCCTTCTTGTTTCGGTTCGTAGGTCGACATAGAGATTTTCGATGGAATTCCAAGATTTCACTCTCAACAAGTGCTACTTTGAGGCCTATGGCAAGTGATTCTTAGAAAAACTCTCTAATGGTCCACTTGTTCAAATTTAGGTTTTTCTAGGGTGAGGCATTTGATTCCACAACCGCAAAAAAGTCTAGCTCGATACTTATCGCCGGATTGGAAACTTCTCTTTGTTTGTAGTTCGTGCTGAAATCAACGCCGCCAGTCCCTAATGTCACATCCGAAACACATATATTAACGGTTGGGGAACGCAATGTAATTGATCCTACCATCATGTAACCTATCCACCCCAACTTCCTATGTACCTTTCGTGTCGTTCCCTTCTTGTTTCGGTTTGTTGGTCGACATAGAGATTTTCGATGGAATTCCAAGATTTCACTCTAAACAAGTGCTACTTTGAGGCCTATGGCAAGTGATTCATAGAAAAACGCTCTAATGGTCCACTTGTTCAAATTTAGGTTCTCTAGGGTGAGGCATTTGATTCCACAACCGCAAAAAAAGTCTAGCTCGATGCTATCGCCGGACTTGAAACTTCTCTTTGTTTGTAGTTCGCGCTGAAATCAACGCCGCCAGTCCCTAATGTCACATCCGAAAACATAAATTAACGGTTGGGGAACGCAATGTAATTGATCCTACCATCATCTAACCTATCAACCCCAACTTCCTATGTACCTTTCGTGTCGCTCCCTTCTTGTTTCGGTTCGTAGGTCGACATAGAGATTTTCGATGGAATTCCAAGATTTCACTCTCAACAAGTGCTACTTTGAGGCCTATGGCAAGTGATTCATAGAAAAACTCTCTAATGGTCCACTTGTTCAAATTTAGGTTCTCTAGGGTGAGGCATTTGATTCCACATCCGTGAAAAAGTCTAGCTCGATGCTATCGTCGGACTAGAAACTTCTCTTTGTTTGTAGTTCGCGCTGAAATCAACGCCCGCCAGTCCCTAATGTCACATCCGAAAACATATATTAACGGTTGGGGACGCAATGTAATTGATCCTACCATCATCTAACCTATCCACCCCAACTTCCTATGTACCTTTCCGTCGTTCCCCTTCTTGTTTCGGTTCGTTGGTCGACATAGAGATTTTCGATGGAATTCCAAGATTTCACTCTAAACAAGTGCTACTTTGAGGCCTATGGCAAGTGATTCATAGAAAAACTCTCTAATGGTCCACTTGTTCAAATTTAGGTTTTCTAGGGTGAGGCATTTGATTCCACAACCGCAAAAAGTCTAGCTCGATACTATCGCCGGACCGAAACTTATCTTTGTTTGTAGTTCGCGCTGAAATCAACGCCGCCAGTCCCTAATGTCACATCCAAAACATATATTAACGGTTGCGGAACGCAATGTAATTGATCCTACCATCATCTAACCTATCCACCCCAACTTCCTATGTACCTTTCGTGTCGTTCCCCTTCTTGTTTCGGTTCGTAGGTCGACATAGAGATTTTTGATGGAATTCCAAGATTTCACTCTCAACAAGTGCTACTTTGAGGCCTATGGCAAGTGATTCATAGAAAAACTCTCTAATGGTCCACTTGTTCAAATTTAGGTTTTCTAGGGTGAGGCATTTGATTCCACAACCGCAAAAAATTCTAGCTCGATACTATCGCCGGATTGGAAACTTCTCTTTATTTGTAGTTCGAGAAAAATATATTAACGGTTGCGGAACGCAATGTAATTGATCCTACCATCATCTAACCTATCCACCCCAACTTCCTATGTACCTTTCGTGTCGTTCCCCTTCTTGTTTCGGTTCGTTGGTCGACATAGAGATTTTTGATGGAATTCCAAGATTTCACTCTAAACAAGTGCTACTTTGAGGCCTATGGCAAGTGATTCATAGAAAAACTCACTAATGGTCCACTTGTTCAAATTTAGGTTTGCTAGGGTGAGGCATTTGATTCCACATCCGTGAAAAAGTCTAGCCTCGATGCTATCGCGGATTGAAACTTCTCTTTGTTTGTAGTTCGCGCTGAAATCAACGCCGGCAGTCCCTAATGTCACATCCAAAACATATATTAACGGTTGGGGAACGCAATGTAATTGATCCTACCATCATCTAACCTATCAACCCCAACTTCCTATGTACCTTTCGTGTCGTTCCCCTTCTTGTTTCGTTTGTACGTCGACATAGAGATTTTCGATGGAATTCCAAGATTTCACTCTCAACAAGTGCTACTTTGAGGCCTATGGCAAGTGATTCTTAGAAAAACGCTCTAATGGTCCACTTGTTCAAATTTAGGTTTTCTAGGGTGAGGCATTTGATTCCACAACCGCAAAAAAGTCTAGCTCGATACTATCGCCGGATTGGAAACTTCTCTTTGTTTGTAGTTCGTGCTGAAATCAACGCCAGCAGTCCCTAATGTCACATCGAGAAACATATATTAACGGTTGCGGAACGCAATGTAATTGATCCTACCATCATCTAACCTATCCACCCCAACTTCCTATGTACCTTTCCCTGTCGCTCCCCTTCTTGTTTCGGTTCGTTGGTCGACATAGGAGATTTTCGATGGAATTCCAAGATTTCACTCTAAACAAGTGCTACTTTGAGGCCTATGGCAAGTGATTCATAGAAAAACTCTCTAATGGTCCACTTGTTCAAATTTAGGTTCGCTAGGGTGAGGCATTTGATTCCACATCCGTGAAAAATTCGAGCCTCGATGCTATCGCCGACTGGAAACTTCTCTTTGTTTGTAGTTCGGCGCTGAAATCAACGCCGCCAGTCCCCTAATGTCACATCCGAAACATATATTAACGGTTGGAAAATGCAATGTAATTGATCCTACCATCATCTAACCTATCATCCCCAACTTCCTATGTACCTTTCGTGTCGTTCCCCTTCTTGTTTCGGTTCCTAGGTCGACATAGAGATTTTCGATGGAATTCCAAGATTTCACTCTCAACAAGTGCTACTTTGAGGCCTATGGCAAGTGATTCTTAGAAAAACGCTCTAATGGTCCACTTGTTCAAATTTAGGTTTTCTAGGGTGAGGCATTTGATTCCACAACCGCAAAAAAGTCTAGCTCGATACTATCGGTGGATTGGAAACTTCTCTTTGTTTGTAGTTCGTGCTGAAATCAACGCCAAAGAGTCCCTAATGTCACATCGAAAACATATATTAACGGTTGCGAACGCAATGTAATTGATCCTACCATCATCTAACCTATCCACCCAAACTTCCTATGTACCTTTCCCCGCCGTTCCCCCTTCTTGTTTCGGTTCGTTGGTCGACACACGAGATTTTGATGGAATTCCAGGATTTCACTCTAAACAAGTGCTACTTTGAGGCCTATGGCAAGTGATTCATAGAAAAACGCTCTAATGGTCCACTTGTTCAAATTCAGGTTCGCTAGGGTGAGGCATTTGATTCCACATCCATGAAAAAGTCCAGCTCGATGCTAATGCCGATTGGAAACTTCTCTTTGTTTGTAGTTCGCGCTGAAATCAACGCCAACAAATTTTAATGTCATCCAAAAACATATATTAATGGTTGGGGAACGAATGTAATTGATCCTACCATCATCTAACCTATCAACCCCAACTTCCTATGTACCTTACGTGTCGTTCCCTTCTTGTTTTTCGGTTTGTAGGTCGAAGCATAGAGATTTTCAATGGAATTCCAAGATTTCACTCTCAACAAGTGCTACTTTGAGGCCTATGGCAAAGTGATTCATAGAAAAACGCTCTAATGGTCCACTTGTTCAAATTTAGGTTCGCT